>JANAVB010009592.1:3625248-3652748 GCA_029216955.1 Iris pallida
AGATAACATACAGGGTTATGGCAGGTAATATCAGTCTGAGGTCTCATCTAGCCATTTTAGTCATACTAGATCGAAAGCAGTCGTAAGGTATCAAGACATACAAGCAATATGGTAGGGTACCTCAATCATCAAAGACATGCTCTGGTCTAGGTCAAGAACTCACCTCCAACTAGGTCTGGTGGCTGGAACTCCCTCCTGAAGGCGGGGCCTAAATTTCCAAGGCATTTTTCATGAATCATGATATTGTTAAAACTCTTCTTCCCTCTTTTTTTGATCTTATTCTCCTCTATCAACTTAATCATCCCAAAATTTAGAGTCCTACACCTTGTCCTAACTGTGATTGAGTATCCTCTCATTCTAAAACATATCCCTTATCCCTTATCGTAGGCGCATAGCAGTACAACTAATCGTCGTACTACCACGACTTCGCACTAATGCGAATCTCGACCTACATGGGTTACCACTAAAAATATGTCACGATCCGTACCCAGTGTAGGGGCACGAAAAATGGGCACGTCCAGCCTACGCCGTAGTGTCGGCGGTAGAACGATGTCCTAGGTCATATACATCTAACACAGTATATATGTATCTGTACAAGATATACTCTCCAATCGGAAGATAATACAGAAGGTACAACTCAATCACAATTCTAAGATGGAAATAATATGATAAGATAGATATGAAATCTCAAAGAGAAGTACAATAGAAGAAAATAAGTCCAAGTGTCTAAACAATACTAACATCTTAATATCCATAATAATACAACTCAGAAGTCAAATACAAATAACAAAATAGAATAAGATAAGTAGCCTAGCAGTCTAGCCTAGGCAATAGGGATGATGTCCTCAGCTAGAGCTGTATCCTCCTGTGGGTCCAACTCACAAGTGTCGTATTGATGGACTCGATAGTAGGTTGTGCAGAAATCCTCAGTATCATCTGTAATAATTTTAACAGGTCCAGTCAGGACAGGAATGAGCACATATCTCTTAAACAATTCATATTATGGCAGAAAATGTAAAACAAGCAATAGAATAAGATACATGAAATGATGTAAGAAACGTACATGAAAGGTAAGAGAGATATCTGATAAACTGAAAAAATATATATAGAGAGTAAGAACTGTAAGCGACTAAGTGATATAGAGCACAAGATGGTTATGTAATCGGCTTGGTGCTGTACACGACTAAGTTACAGAGTTTGCACACGAGTAAACTAATAGGAATAATCGCATAACCACTTCTACTCCCCCGTCCCCAATCAATACACAAGGATCCATTCAAGTTATGTTACGTACACGATGATTAGTTTGCACAAGAAGATCATGTGAGAACACGAGAATACATGAGAGCACACGATTTATACACGAATAACACGAATACAAGGAGTACACGATGTTCATGATAAAGTACACGAACATGAAATACCTGATGTATCCACTGAGGGGATAACATCGCATGAAAAGATCTATTTAGTACTAATCCGTGATAACAAGTGTCAGCATTAAGTAAAGTAGTCTAGAGCAAGAATATAGATACTGACAAGTATGAAACGATCAGAGAATGTACTCGCCTGATATCCTGAACGACTAATGAGAATAGATGTTCGTACATGAGTAACTGAGTCCTATTTAGAGTAACACAATGTATCCAAGATGGTAATAATGTATTCTACATAATTTTAAGTCATTCTGGGTCAAAGTCAACTCTTGGTCAACTTTGGTCAACAATCTAGTCAACTAGTTTAGGGTTAGTCCAACTCAAGTCATAATAGGCCGATCTAATCAATTTTACGGAAGATCAAAATTACTCTTATTTTAGAAAAGTGGTGGTTATAATATATATAGGTGGCGCACCGGTAAGATCGCTGGCATTCGGGGGTGAGGGTGCCGGTTCGAGCCCCCACTCCCACGGGGGCGGCTGGGTGCGTTGTCCATGGCCCTTGATTTTTTTTTAAAAGATATATATATATATATATATATATATATATATATATATATATATATATATATATATATCCAAGCTCCCTAATCCAAATAGTTAGGGAGGGGGGCTCACTTGGGGGAGGTCCCAAGTTCGAGCCCCCCCATGGGCATGGGATGACTGGGTGGTCGCGGGGCGGCCACGGTCCCAAGCTGTCGGCCTCAAGAAATGGACACCAAATATATATATATATATATATATATATATATATATATATATATATATATATATATATATATATATATATATATATTTGAAGCAATGGGTACCACTTGGGCCGCATGCATCTCTCTTAATCACTAGGCTAGAGATCATTTGCTATATATATATATATATAGAGAGGAAAATGTACCTAAGGTCGACCTTAGGTAAGTTACCTAAGGTCGACCTCATTTTCCTCACTTTACAACATTTTTTTCTTGAATTTTTTTTTATGGGATTCATCTACACCTTATTGATTGGCAACATACCAAATTTCAAGAAAAAATAATATTGTTTAGCCCCCTATCTATCCCTTGCAAAATCGACGGTGTAAAACTTTGCTGCTACACCGTCGATTTTGCACCTTATTGATAGGGGGCTAAACAATATTTTTTTTTTTTGAAATTTGGTATGTTGCCAATCAATAAGGTGTAGATGAATCCCATAAAAAAAATTCAAGAAAAAAAATATTGTAAAGTGAGGAAAATGAGGTCGACCTTAGGTAACTTACCTAAGGTCGACCTTAGGTACATTTTCCTCATATATATATATATATATATATATATATATATATATATATATATATATATATATATATATATGTGGACCCTTATATTTCATGAGTTCCTGGGTGGTCGTCCTGGACCAGGCCTGACCCTGTATATATATTACAAAAGTGAGATAATTTGAGTATTAACGAAAAAAATCATGGGTTATTTTAAAATGTATAACATCAGCACGTCAAAAAAATATTAGTGGGTCAGTTGATCCCGTTTGTCTATTAGTGAGTCCGCCATGATTTGATGGATTGATTATATTAAGGCACATATGTATATTCATTCATTTGTGCATTTTTAAGAAAATAATGATGTTCTTACCTCCAAATTGTTCCCTCAAATCATCTTTCTTTATGTGGCAGTTTACATGACATGTTAAATAATATTATCTGTCATCTAAAATGACAGCCAATATGACAAATTTTAACCCAAAATATTAATTACTCAATTTTGTCATGTTAATATTAATGTTAATATTAATATTAATATTAATATTAATATTAATATTAATGTTAATGATAATATTAATTTTAATGTTGTTATTATTATTGTCAATGTTAATATTAATGTTAACATTTATTTCAATTTTTACTTTAATTTAAATTTTAGAATCTGCCATGTTAGTTGTCACATCAGCTGCCACGTAAGGAGGAATAATTTGGATGGACAATGAGAGTACTATATTGGAAGTTTATGAATAATGTTATTTGTCCCTCCAAATCATCCCTCCTTACGTGGCAGCTGACGTGACATGTTGATGTGGTAGCTGACATGACAAATTTTATAATTAAAAATTAACATTAAAATTAAAATCAATATTAAAATTAAATTACATTAGCATTAAAATTAAAATTAATGTTAACATTAACAATAACATTAATATTAATGTAACATTAATGTTAATATTAATATTAAAATTAACATAATATTAATATTAACATTAATATTAACATTATCATAACATGAAAAAATGGGTAATTAAATTTTTGGGCTAAAAATTTGCCATGTTATCTGCCATGTCATATGACACATAATATTATTTATCATGCCACGTCAACTACTACATAAGGAGAAATAGTTTGGAGGGACAATTTGGTGGTACGAATAGAATTACTCAAATAAGTTACATGGAATTGTCACCATCTATAAGTATAACTAAATTAAGTTCCTAAATCTAGGGATCATTACGTTTTGTTTGGTGAACGAACTTGAAACCTCCCCCCATCCCCCATCAACTCTTCCACCAAATATGATTGTGACTCGCTAACAGCAGATCGGTCAAGAAGATCTGATGAACAAAATGGTCCTCGATCCATCCATCCTCGTCGCCAAAGTGTATATGCATGTACTTACTTGATATCCCTACATTTACGATGTCACGGTAGTGCCGTTCCATCTGACGTGGTTACAATAATTAGTTCAGTTGTGACAAACTTATTAGAGTCCTTGTGGCCATGTTTAGTTTTTGGTTAGTTGGCTGACTAACAGGAGGTCCTATGCATGATCAATTTAGTTGATCCATTCGAACTTAGCTGGTCCTTGTGGTCAGCAACGAGAGCTATATTCTTTCTGCATAAGTGGACAGTTTTGGAATTGAAGATGTGTGTGTGAAAATTAAGAACAGTGGATCCAAAAGACATACAACGTAGCGTGCATAACGTTTCGTGTGTTACGACGGACATCGCAAAAAAAAAATAGTTGATCCAATACGTACATCATGATCAAAAAATAATTAAGTGTGTGCAGTGTGCATGCATGCATGATAATTATATTGTCCATATAATTGTCATATGAGTTCGAGAAACTTATATAGGAACTCAAATATCAACTTACAATAGAGTTATGATACGTGGTATTTAGTTTTTTGTTGTATTTCGGCCATTAACTTTTTCTGTTGTATTTCGGCCATTAAGTTTTTAGATACAAATAATCCAACAACTATTAATGGCGAAGTTTTTAAAATTAATAACTCATGATTTCCTATAAGATTTTTGTTGCTATATGGCTGGATCGGTCGATCGATGTGACCGTAAAATGCATGCATGTCGATAGCAGGCGTCGGAGAAAGGCTTGCAGCCGGGGGATACGCTGTGTATGGACTCGACTACGAGGGACACGGGAGGTCCATGGGAGCTCGGTGCTACATCAAGAAGTTCGACAATGTCGTCAGTGATTGTGAGAAGTTCTTCAAAGCCATATGCGGTACGTATATTTTTCTCTGATTCACTCATCTTGATTTAATTGTCAACTACTATGTAAGGCTAATTACACGCATTCTAGCCCCTAGCTAGCTAACTGTGTGTCTTAACTAGATGACACGACACGCGAGCATGGAAAAATGCATGTATCATTAATTTGTGACTTAACTCGCGGCATTCCCATCTACCAACATACAGGTGGTTCGCTTTCACCTATCGCTGTACAATGCACAGTGGACAATTTATTTATTTTTAAATTCCGTGCATTTATAACTCCGCACATGAACACTTAAATTGATGGTCATGTGTGTAAGGGTGTGTTGGGTTCATGGAAGCGGAGAGAAGTGAAAAAATTGGAAGTGAGAGTTTGTGTATGTATTGCATATACGTGTCATGCATATACATATTTTATGAGTTCTTTCGTTTGGATAATTATTAAAAATAATATTTGGCTTCCAAAAAATTTGGGTGATACCATCTCCGCGTATATGATATATGACATGCTGATGACATGACAGTTGACATGGCAAAATTAAACATTAAAATTAATATTAAAATTAAAATTAAAATTAATATTAAATTAACATGATCATTAATATTAAAATTAACATTAACATTAATATTAACTTCAACATTAACATTAAAATTAATATTAACATTAAATTAAAATTAGCATTAATATTAACATTAAAATTAATATTAATATCAAATTAACAGGAATATTAATATTAACATTAACATTAATTAACATTAACATTTAATATTAATATTAACATTAAATTAAAATTAGCATTAGCATTAACATTAACATTAAATATAAAAAAAATTGGGTAAGTAATTTTTTGGGTTAAAATATGTCATGTCAGCTGTCATGTCAGATACCACATAATGAAAAATGACATCATCCAAAATTTTTGGAAGCCAAATAGCATAATTGAATAGTTATTGAAAGTGAGTTGGAAAGTATAACTTTTTATAGTTTATTTTGGTGTAGCTTTAATTGATGGACTAAAATTGCTTACAACATAGGAGGCTGATTTTGCCATCCACAATTTATTCATCAACAGTGGTGTTCATCCCATTAAAGAATACTTACGTGAAGGATAAAATAATTTACTAATATTATAGATAAAAAAATTTTAAAAAAAATTAATAAAAAGACAAAATACACGGTGTAGCGGCATGCATCTATACCGCCATTACCAACGACGGTATGAGCTATAACGTCATTATTAACGGCGGGTTGAAGGCGTGTAACATATGTATTCCTCACCCATGCATGTTGCTGCATGGCTACATGAATGTATGGTCGACGTGAAAAATGTGCCCCACATATGGCTGCATGCATGTTCCTCACAAATGTACGTACAAGACCGACCTTGGTATAGCACAGCTATGACAATCGTACAGAACTCACAGATTATGAGATCAGAGCCTAAAAGTCAATTTAAACATAAATATATTAATAATTTTGTATTTAAAATAGAAGTAATATGTATCATGGACCTTCCTTAATACAAAACAATTGTGGGGTGGTGGTTATTATGTTGGACTTGCATATTAAAGATCCTTAGTTTAATTTTTGGTGGTAACATTTGGTTTACTTTTATTTTAGTTTTTTAATATATTTTTACTTTATGTATGAGAAACTATTTGAAAGTTCACATCGAATCCTGAGATTAGGGCCTGTCTTGTGTAAGTCACAAATACATGTCTGGGGACGTGAAGAATGTGTCCCACACATGGCTGCATGCATGTTCCTCATAAAAGCACGTGTCAAAATCTAGAATTTGAACTATTTTTTCACATAAATAATTTTTTTAGCATTTTTACAAACAAAATCATCAATTAAGCTATCAAAATCATTAATCAAAATATCATAATTTTTTCCAGATTTGGGTGCTGACTTTTTTGGTGTTTCCAGATTGGGTCTTTGTTTTTTTTTTTAATGATATACCTGGTCTATTTTAAAATTATGGGACCTTCCAAAATCGGGGGTCCAGGACTGTTGTCATGACACGCTCCGGAATAATCGGGTACGAATCGAACCATGTCTGACCTACGATGTCGTTGACAGCAGTAGTCAGCCGCCTAGACTAGTCATCATCCAGTATAATCATACTCATCACAGCATATCTATCATGAATTATCTATTACTAACCATCACATATCACTATGCAATTATTACAGCCTTTTACATGAATATCAGGGTACAAAATCGGTAAACATAAAAGCTATCTAAACCTGCAACATATCCTCAGTATCAATACATCCAATCAATATCTTATACATGAATCTACATCTTAGAAACATAGTCATGGTCCTGCTGAGCATCCGGAGTGAGGTCCGCTGCTAGGTCTCCCTATTGGCCATAACACTCTAAGTGACCAGTCTCACCTGTAATCAACGATCCTATCAAGAAACAGAACAAAGTACATAGTAGCTCAACCAAATCACAAAAGAGTATCAAAAGAAGTAAACATAGACTAATGATAATGAAGAAAATAATTGACATATGCACTAGCTACATGAATCATGCATAAGAACATCTTTGAGCATGTAGGGCTATCAAGTCAAGAGTATAGAGTAATGGTATGCTAGCAGTCATGTATATGTATAAGATATACTATGTACGCTACACTAATAGGAATAAGGTATATAGTAACGATATGCTATCAGTTATGTCTAGTGTAAGACATACCGTGTACTATATACTAGCAGTCAAGTAAACGGACATATTGTATAGCGCAATGATATACTAGCAGTCAGGTATATGTATAAGGTATATCATGTACGCTACACTAACAATCAAGCATATGTCCAAGCTTATGTGACTACATGCTTTATAATGTTCTTCCCTCCCCGACACGACACGAAGACATGCAAGCAAGTAAAACAATAAGCAAAAGACATATGAAGTATGATATGCATGCAATGTGTTTAGTTGAGTTACAAGTACTTGCCTTTTTTCGAAATTTGTCAATGTCTCTAGGTCACCTAAGAATAGAGAAATAGAATTAGATAAAGAGTTTACTATGTTCTTCCTACTCTAGCAACTAATCTTATTAATACCATACTTATCACTAATCCTTTTAGCCTAGTTCTAATAGAGTAGGTCCATAATAACATTCTCATGGGAACACCTAATAAATCCAGTATTAGACAAAACCCTAATTTCCTATACATGATCTGGCCTATTCTTCTTTCTTTAAAATTGTCTCAAGGGATTGGCTTGGCCCAAGATGAAAACATCCTGTCCTAAAGGCTCGATAGCAAACTGATTACATATGAATTTCCAAATAGCCCTAAAGTGGCCCAAAACTGAAAGGCCCAAACAAACCATTACCGATAGAATTTCACAGTAAGCTCTAATACCAACTGGCTAATTCCCAAGTCTGTAGATATTCAAATCCAACGGCTAATAAACAGCAGCCATATTCAAATCTTTTCTAATGTCTGCATTTGAATCCAAAATCAAACAGGTCCAGTATTCAAATATGGTCTTCCAATATGAACGCAGACATGGTGTCAATTCGATACTGTCTGCTTCCCATCCCCAAGTCCCATACTAAAATATGAAAGTTTAGATCAAAGACATAATCAATCAGTAGAAGATCAACCTGAGTTGAGTTCGCTCCAACACGACACCAGTGTTCCTGAGTCCGACACTGCTGTTCGCCCGTGTCTAACGAGTGATAGCTGGTTCAGGCAATTTCACAAACAGGTAGGTAGTAGGATCAGAAAAACAGATCGAAAGGATTTCTTTTAAAACTCTTGATTGATTACAAAGATTAAGATTAAAAGAATATAATCAGGAGGCTTACCGATCCAAACTATGATCGATTATCTTCACTAGACTGGAGCCATACTCTTGATTGAACTTGGTCGCGCAGTGCGAGATCAAGCAGACAGTTCGATTACTCACTGTAACATAAATCATGAATAAACGGATCAGGAAGAAGTTTCGAATCCAATTTGAAAGAACTCAGCAATTATCGAACCTGGTGGAACACTAGATCAGTATGATTCCCTGTGGAGACGAGCAGATCAACCGATCTACAGTCGACTCCGATCGTTCGCTTTGCTGGATGAAGAAGACTACCCTGATCGAAAGTCCACTTGATCAAAATGGGCATCAGAAATTGACCGAAGAAAACATAAGAGATTTCTTAGAATCGAACGGACATCAAATTAAACAATAGGGATTGATCCGAAAGAAATACTGACGGTGATCATTTTGTCGACTCGATGGAGGAGATGATGACGATCTAAAGTTCGCCGGAGCTTGATGCACCACCGCCAGTCGTCCACAGATTTGTCGCGAAGACGGATCGCTGCTGCTGGTTACTGTCGAGGGATCGAGCTCGCCATGGATGCTGACTGAAGGTGGAGGAGGGAGAAGGACGAGATGGAGAAGAGGAGAATTGGGAATGGACAGAGTGGAATTGGGCAGGGCTTCGCCGGCGTAGAGGAATGATAAAGAAGGAGGAGTTTGGAGGCCTATTTATAGGTGCGGCAAAGGGAGAGATGGTTAGAACTGAGCGGTGGCGATCGGCCGGTCTAGGTCGGTGGGGAAACAACGACGAGGATGTTAGGAAATAAGGCGGTGGAAGAGAAGGCTCTGGAATTCTCTGGAGTTGCCGGGGAGGTCGAGCCGCAACGGAGACGTCCTCGCTTCATCGCCGACCGGAATCGAAGAGAAGGGAAAGAGCGGTTTGAACAGATCAAAATGGTTTGGGTTTTAAGAAAGGAAGTGGTTTATTGGGTCGGTCTGACCTAAGTGGCTTTGGGCTTTAACGAGGTTGTCGTTAAATATAAGAGTTGGGATGGCTCAACGGTTTACTTTAAACTCAAATGAGTTGGGCTTTGGCCCATATAGATAGGTTAGGTTGTTTAAAACAGAATGAGTGATAACTATAACCAGATGGGCCACCCAAAATAGGCAAATATTTAAAGTATAGGAATACATAAATATTTAAAATGTATCTAATTAACTATAAAAATTAATTATAATAAATAGATAACTATAATAGAAATATATATGAGAAATGACCAATTCCTTAGTTTTAGAAAAGGTGGAGTTATAGCGGTCGCCCACCTCGTCCGTGCCCTGGGTCGACCCTGGTGCTAAGTGTGATTTGAATACATATATTACAAAAATTAAGCTAGCTACTTGCGCTCTCAAGTCTCCATTGCCACTCGCTATGGCGGATCCACCTAAGGGCCTGGGTGGGCTCCCCCTCCACCCCCCCCCCCCCCCCCCCTCCCCTACAAAAAAAAAAACCTTCTTTTTTGTCCCTTTTTTTGTATAGGTTAACCCACACGTAGCCTACCGTAGTCCACTCTGGTCCACCATAGCTTGAATTTCTGATTCCGTCCTTGGAGCCCACTAGTGTAATAGCGTCCATACCGCCATTAGCCATGACGAATTGTATGTTTTTTGAATTTTGTACAAGTTTTTATCTTATATGTAATATTAATAAAAAAAATTTTATCTTATAAGTAATTTTCTGTTTTGCTATTAAGTAAATGCTTGATCAAGTGTTGCTAGCTAGCTTAGCTTAATTGGTATTTTTATGTCACTTGGAACCTTCTTCAACAAGTGGATTTTCAAGCATACCAGGAGTAGCTAGACTGAGAACATAAATCACCTATTTGTGAAGAAGAAGAAGAAGAAGAAGAAATTAAGAAATTAAAAAAACAGCTTATAATGAACTGAGAACTACTTGTCATGACCTATTAAATGTTGATATTGTGTTGTTGGTGATTGCTTCTAATTTTTCTGATGAATGATAGATACGGAGGAGTACAGAGGGAAGAGCAGGTTCCTGTATGGGGAGTCGATGGGAGGCGCCGTGGCTCTCCTCCTCCACAGGAGAGACCCCGTCTTCTGGGACGGTGCAGTCCTTGTCGCGCCCATGTGTAAGGTAAAATTAGAAAGACTACATATATATATATATTCGGAGTTAAAGGACACTTGAGACGTAATTAAGTACAAATTTAATAAGGGTCAATTGCATGTGTTAAATCTGATATCTTTGAGTTCGAATTTTTGAAAAATCGTCTGATCGATTGATTGTCAGATATCGGAGAAGGTGAAGCCCCATCCGGTGGTGATCAACCTTCTGACCCGGGTGGAGGAGATCATACCCAAATGGAAGATTGTTCCTACCAAAGACGTCATCGATTGTGCCTTCAAAGACCCAATCAAGCGGGAAGAGGTACATTTGGTTGATCATACATGGAAAATATATATATATATATATATATATATATATATATATATATATATATATATATATATATATATATATATATATATATAAAATATATATATATATATATATATATATATATATATATATATATATTGCTTGGGGTTCATGACCGTAGGACACGTGGTCGAATTCCATTGACCTTACTATTTGCTCGGACCGCCACCAGAATTCCTGCCAATGGGATGGTGAGATGAGCAAGTTCAAGCTTATTAGTTTGATTAATCCGTGCTAAGCTGTTCATCTTCATAATTACTTAAAAAGTATGGAAATTTATAACTCAAATTATATTAACCTCCAAAAGTACATGAAGACATCAAGCATGGTCGAGCTTCTTGGCTTTCCTAGCTAGTCTTGTACAGAAGCTGTTTAAGAATGATTTTTTGCACCAACTTTTTAATTAGCTAGGTGCCAGTTTTCTGATGCAACAGGCATGCAATTTGCATGCAGATCCGGAGCAACAAGTTAATATATCAGGACAAGCCCAGGCTCAAGACGGCGCTGGAGCTGTTGCGGACCAGCATGGATGTCGAGGACAGCTTAACCTTGGTACATATTTTGACATATATATATATATATATATATATATATATATATATATATATATGGCCGGCTCCAGCATTTTGGAGGCCCTAGACAAGTCTCAAAAATGTGGTTCTTATCCATCAATATATATTTATTGTTTTATTTACAAGTAACGAAAATATATTTACTTCACGATCTCCTCCCTTAATGTGCTTATGTCATATCTTTAATCAATTAATAATAAAAGTTTCACAAGACCAAAAAAAGATATTAGCAACTAGCAATGAGAAAAAACATGCATGAACGCGTTTGTTGAGGGAGAGAGACCGTTTTATTTTTTTCGTAGGAGAGAAATTTTTAGCAGAAAAGTGAGAAGAGAAGACGAAGAGGCGGCTTAGAAATAGATGCAATATTTTATTTTTCTTTTTAACATGTTATTTGATTCTTCTCCATGCAGCCATTGACTTTCCAGATCCATAATTTTTTTGTTTGGTATAAATAATTCAAAATTCAAAAAAAATAAAAATTGGAGGCCCCTTGTGAGGAGGAGGCCCTAGGCAGGTGCCTAGTCCGCCTCCCCCTGGAGCCGGCTATATATATATATATATATATATATATATATATATATATATATATATATATATATATATATATATGCTAGCAAATGTGCACGTGCCTTGCACGTATTTTAATATTTCTTAATTAGTTTAGGAAGACTTTTTAGGAAGACCAAAGGATAGTCTTCATAATTACTAAGTTGTCCTTATTAAAATTAATGAACTATTTTTAATTAGTATAAGTGTAAGGGTATTTTTGGAATTTAAAAGTTTCACAATCTAAGTTTTTCTATTATATAGTAGAATAGATTAGTATAAGTGTAAGGGTATTTTTGGAATTTAAAAGTTTCACCATCTAAGTTTTTCTATATATATATATATATATATATATATATATATATATATATATATATATATATATATATATATATATATGAACCCCTTGGAATGCTCATTAATCTTCTGTAAATGTAATTAATTCAACTGGCACTACTTAATTCAACATTTGGTTATTATTAGAAGTAGCATATATGCACGTATCTTACACATATTTTAACCTTCTTTTAATTAACTTAGAAAAACTACTTAGGAAGATCAAAGCACAGTATTCGTAATTACTAATTTTTTCTTATTAAAATTAATAATGAACCATTTTAAGTAGTATCGATATGTAAATATATATTTTGGAAGAAAAATTCTACGGTAAAATCTAACTTTTGGCTATAGTAGAGTAGACTGCATTTTTATAGATCCACTACAAAAAAATTGGGTTTCTGTGACATGTAAAGTTGTCACAGGAGTTGTGAAACTTGAAACTCACAATAAATCTTTGTGACGAATACAATGACGACAAACTTTCGTTCCATATACCTTCGTAGCTAAAAAATACAGCGGCACATAAAACATGGCGTCACATAAAATTTTAACCGTCACAAAGCAAACTTTTTGTCACTGAGACCTCGTTTGGTTGGCGGAATCATGGAGTTAGGAAAGAAAAGTCATTCATTTTCCTTATGTTTGGAGGTCAAAGAAAAGTACGAGTAAAAAAAAAATGATTATGTGGAAGAAAAATAAGGAGGAAAGTGGTTCCCCATCGAACCAATGATTCACTTGTTCACTATAAAAATTTTAATTTTTTTCTTCTAATTTTGTTGTCCTCTCCAAACACAATAAATAAATATATATATATATATATATATATATATATATATATATATATATATATATATATATATATATATATATAAATTGCTCTCTCCCATGAAAAGAAAAAGAACAAAAAAAAAATTAATTTGCTTTCCTTTCCTTTCCTTTTCTTTTCTTTCCTTCCTGCGAACCAAACGAGGCCTGATAGTATTCATTCCGTTCGCATTTGACACGTTTAGTTTTCTAGCACCAGACGCTGTGGAGCTTCTTAAGTCCAAAAAGTTATGCACAATAATGTCATATCTTCCAGGTCTATGAATGTAGCGTTTAAGAGGATTGGTTTTGCCATCCAAAATGGGCTGGCGGCACAACTTGTTATCCGCTTGTCATCTATTTCGGTGTAATCTTTCTCTCCAGAAACTTTTAAAAATTTATACCAATCTGTTTTTCTGTTTGCATAAATTAAGGTCTATTTACATACTCCCATTTTGTCATGGAAAAGATTTTTTTGGCCAAAACTGTCACTTTTGCACTAGCACGAGATATCGATCGGACTTGGGATCGATGTCGATGGATAATTGGACTAATATTGTGCGTGCGCAGGTGACGATGCCATTCTTGGTCCTGCACGGTGAAGCGGACAAGGTGACCGACCCGGAGGTGAGCCGGGTGCTGTACCAAAGGGCAGGGAGCAAGGACAAGACGATCAAGCTGTACCCCGGGATGTGGCACGGCCTGACCTCCGGCGAGCCCGACGACAACGTGGAGGCCGTCTTCGCGGACATCCTAGCGTGGCTCGACGGCCGTGAACGAAGCAACGAGTGGCGTGCGCGCTTCAAGGAGGCCAACGTTGGGATGCAGACTCCAACCAGAGACGGTACCGCCGCCAGGGAGGAGAGCCAGAGGAGGAGGAGGAGGAAGCAGTACGGGGGACTTCACCTGTGTGGCTGGAAAGGGATGATGCATCCACAGACGGCTATTTGAGACCACCCATTTTCATGCTTGCTTCATATTGGACGTTTCATATAAGTGTTGAGAATTAAGGAACAAATTAATAAAAACGTTATATGTTTTATAGTAGAAAAAGGAACCTGGTACAACGTTGTCTGCAGCAGTACTGGCCAGCAGTTTTGGTCTTTCCATCACGTGTCGGCCTTCCATTGAAAACAAATCCAAGCTAGTAGGGAACCAGTAGGCTGCTGCTATGTGGCATATCCATTGGAAACGGGCCCGAGCTATTTGGTAGGGTGCTGCTATGTGGCATATCTCACAAACAGCAAATATCATTTCTCATAGAAAAACTGGTAGGGATGTGAAAATACTGCAGCTAGACTGACAAATTTGAAGCTGACACTCTTGCATGATCTCAATAGTGGCAACTGAATGAGGGCATGCATGAATGCAAGTAAAAAATGTGAATATGGACATGGATACAGACGCCTATACATATGAGAAGTACGATATGAATATGGTACAGACATCTTTAAATAGGTACGGTGTAGGATCACCTATGTTAACAAAGTCGAGATACGGGTGCGGACACGAAATAGATATGGACACCGTTGTGTCCAGGCAACACACGTTGTACTAACATGTCATTGCGGGGACACGAAATTTAATAGCGGAATTTTGATCAACACATGCCACTGTGGGGTTGAGATCACACTTATACACATGGATAGTCGGATAGCATGTCATATTAATCAATTCGTTCTCATGATTGTAGTAGACTTCCCTAACCACTCAACCCTTTGAACCGTTGCCATCAATCTATTCCTCCTCCCCTAATTTAGCACTGCTAAGATATCAGAGTAGCAGCCAGGCATTTCCATCCCATTGACTGAAGGTATTATCCAATCCAAGATGAGAATGTGTCCGGAAGTAAACAAAGTTGGATGACCGTTAGGCATCCAAAGAGAAATAACGAGGGCCTTTCCATCCCATTGACTGAAGGCAATATACCAATCCAAGATGAAAAGGTGTCCGAAGGCGAACAAAATGAGATGACCGTTAGGCACCCGAAGGAAGAAAGCGCAAGCACCTCTGACTAGAATAGAAAGACTTATCTGATATAGCGTAGTAATGGATCAACATAAGCACTAAATCTTGCTAGACACGACCAATAGATGCACTACAATCAGGGTAATTCTGTAATTGTTATTCATGAGTAATTTTGATAGGTACTTGGTTACTGAATATAGAATATATCATAATGGTGTCTCTTACACGATACTGTAACATTCAACAAATAGCTGAAACAAAAATGTTATTTGGCATCCTCCAACAAGAGGAAGATAACAACTCTCTAATTTAAAAAAATTAATTTGAAATGAAAAAATCATTTTAAAGTTTAATTTGAAAAGTCAATTTAGAAAGCTTATACATGTCTTTTTTGTTAGTCCCACTTTTTAAATTAATTTTCAAAAAAAGAAAAAAGAAACCTCACTAACTTGTAAAATCCCATAAAACTCATGAGCATTAACAAAGTAGTTCAATAACCCAACTATTATGAGAAGCCTGCTAGTTCTGTGATAGGAACTTTGACAGAACAGAGCGAAGAATGATGTTCAAAAACCTTGGCTACTGTACTTTTCAGAATATATTCCAAATCAAAACCATCCTCATGTCCTTTGAGCAATGGCCAGGCCAACAAGTTAATTACGATAAATCCTCGATCTTCTTTTCCCGCAATCTTGATGTCTTAATGCGCCAGTTCCTTATTGATAGCTTACATGTTATATTAATGGACAGTAGGGATAAATATCTTGGCCACCACCTCCTTCTTCCTAAAAGATTTCAAGCACTGATCATTCTAAACTTCTTGAGGCACGTTCTCGTAAACTTTCGTGTTGGAAGGGGACATGTTTATCACCTGCTGGTCATACCATTCTTATCAAATCCTCTCTATCCTGCATTTCCATCTACCACCTATCTACGTATCTCCTTCCTAAGAAAGTTACACATACTTTATCTCACCATCAGAGATCCTGTTGATTGGGAAGTAGTGACAGTAACTGTAAGCTTCATTTCAGAAGTTGGGATACCTTCACTAAGCCTAAAATTCAAGGTGGGCTTGACATTAGAGATCAGGAGATCACTAACATGGCCCTGGTTTGTAACTACCTAAAAATTGTATTGCTATTTTTAGAAATTTAGTGCTATTAATCTTGGAATTTATAAAAAAAATTTGAAATTCATTTATAAATTTATTGTTATTTACTAGCTCTAATTATTATTATTTACTTAATAATTAGTGAACCTTTTAATTGTTAGGCTTATTATTATTATTATTATTATTATTATTATTATTAATCTAATTCTTTTTAGCCTACCAAGCCTTGAGCTTGGATTGTGGGCTAGCCTAACCTACTTAGCCTACCAATTCTTGGACTCGAATTGTGGGCCTATGGCTTTCCAAGACTTGGGTTTTGGATGCCTAATTAATAATTAGCCTTAATCAATAGATTAGTTAGCAAGTAGTTAGTGGTTAGTTATAGTTAGTTGGCCCCTTCCACTATTGCTCCTAGATCTATTATGTTTTACAACTCTGCCATTGGGGATTAGAGAACACTCCAATTTTTCATATTAAAAATTGGGGACTTCCCAATACTTTATTAAAATTTAATCCTACTCAATTCGAGTCACCAGCCCCCGCCCACTGTGCGCTGCCGACAGTACTCTGACGAACTCGACCACCGCCGACCACTTTCTCTCGTTGACTCCTCCACAACCAACCGACCACCTTCACTCATCCTCCATGTAGACTTCCAGAACCACCACCTGTAATGCCCCGCTTCGCACGAGGCATTTGTTTAGCTTGCTGGATGCGATCAGAATGTTAGACTGTAACTTGAGTTGGAAAATCATGAGAATTGAGACTAATGCAGTCTCTCTTAGCTGGCTAGAAAGAATGAGTATTGGAACGCGGCTCGTTGGTGGAGCTACGTTTAGTGGAATTATGTATGATTGGAACAGGAAGACCCTTTTATGCAAGTGAATGGAACTGTCATTCCTCATCCTTCACCCTTCTTCATGCTTAATAAAATGGAGTATTGAAATGCTATGAATTGTCCCTAAATGTGTAGTGCCCCGTCCCGCTCAGTCAATCGGAAGAATTGAAATGCCGACGGCGTTCGAACTTAGCCTTGCAACGGCTGCTCGAATACTCGCTCGGTCGAGGCGACAGCTCGCACAGGTGGGGTAGTTTCGATGAACTTGCACACTACACCATAATAGGCGATTAGCCACGGTTATTACCGTGACAATTATTTTTCGTCACGGTAATAACCGTTACTAGCGGGGCGTGGTTAATATTTGGTCACGGTAATAACCGTGACAAATATTTGTTTTGGTCACGGTTATAACCGTGACAAATATTTGTTTTGGTCACGGTTATAACCGTGACAAATATTTGTTTTCGTAACGGTTTTAACCGTGAGAGAAGTCCAATTTATTTACGGTTATTACCGTTCTACCGTGTGTTTTTTGTCACCTACATCAAACCAGTTAAACACGAGGATGGCAGTCAACAAAGTTCATACCACAAAGAGGAGTAAGAATATAAATACCATCATACATTTTCCCAACAATAGATTTTTTTTTCTTCGACTACTACTTTAAAATGTTTCACAAATGAAAAGAAAATATCAAAAGAACAAAAACACTAATATCGTTCCTCTAAAAACTCCTCTGGCTTTGAATTTCCTCATAGTTTAGCACTTTTTCAGTCTTCTTCTAAGCTCGTGTTAGTTTAATGGCAGTGTCGAGACTGAAGTAGACTGCAGCACGCTGCTCACTAGTGGCAGATGTTTCATAGCATAGTTCTTCAGTGAGCCTGCTATAGCTTCTGGTCTCATGCCTTTCGATTTGATCCCCAGGATCAACTGCTTGTACATCGGCAAGACCAAGGGCTAACTGAATATGGTCAGGTCAGCGCAGGCCTTGGCCGCCAACATCGATGCACCTCGACACGATGCCTAACTCTTGGGCGAGGGGGAGGAGGGGCTCGTACATCTTGAGGACTCGCATCATGTCCTTCCAGTACTTGTCAAAGATTTTACTGAGGAAGTGGTCGGCCTATTCTACAAGGTTTCCTTTTACCAGATCTTCGGTCATGCGACGGTGGTCGACGACACACCCCAGGGAGACAGCATTGAGGATGTTGAGCTCGAGGTCGTAACAGAACTTCGCAACGAGATCGAACGTCTTCGGTTCTCCGGGGAGGTCATGAATCTGCAGAATATGGAACTCATTGATCATCATTTGCAGCAGACCACTCCTACTGAGCAAAGGAAACTGTAAAAAAAAATCTATGTTGCACATGTAGACACAAAAACGAATAAGGATACAATATGGATACGGGGACACAAAGATACCTTGCGAAGATGAAGGATATTTCTCCTATGTTGATGATAACATCACTTGGGAGGTCATTCTTGCATGTCCTACAGAAGAACACATGCATGAACTTGATCATGTATAAGTTTACAAACAAGATAATTACATATGATTGTATGATTAATGTTTTACTTTAAACGTTTTCCCCTGTATTTGGTTGAACCGGTTATATTAGGTTCAATATATTAATTAGGTTCTCTCTCTTATGCCACGTACAATATCTTGTTTATAAATATCACTTAGTAAGCTGCACAAGTTTGTACAAGTACCCTGGGAGTACTCTCCAAGGCTCCAAGGATTGTTTTAATGAATTTGAATTAATAGACATTTATCTCCATCAGATTTATACAATTCCAAGTGTTGAGCTGTGTTGAGTTGTTGCATAACAAAGTTTCTTTACATGATTAGATAGTTCCAAAATATTAATGTATGTACGAAATGCATTAGTCCAAACTCGTCGTAGTCCTGTCTTGTACATGACTTTAAATTAACATACCAATGTATGCTAAGACCTTATAACTACATTAGTCATTATACAATAAAAAATGTAATGTGTATGCAAACAAGTTAAAATTTACCTACCTAAGATTTTCATATACAAGGATTTTGACAAAAACCCTAGAACAAGGAAGATTTATCATGGCCTGCTAATATGAAATTTTGGAAAATTGTTGAGTGAGTTCTTAACCCTTTAAACAGTTTCTCTGGTGTGTGATTCGAGTGACGTTAAAAATTTAGAGTTCATGTGATGGATGCCAAAACCAAGCAAAAACTTAGAAAATGTAAATGTTGGACTGAAACGTAAATGTTCGACTGAAAACCATTATTCACAAACTAGAAAACATATTGCAACAGAGGTAAGTGAATAGTGTTGGGAAAGAAACGCGAAAACCTTTCCCCAAACCGGAGAGTACCTGCGAGAGGACCGAGCAATACAACGCACGAACCCAAAACAAGCACACAAAACAATCCACGCAGACACAGAGAATTTTTGACGTGGAAATCCTTGCGGGAAAAAACCACGGGACGATCGGAGTCCAACCCTGAGAAGCCTCCACTAATGGAATAGAAGAATTACACCCTCTACAAACTCCTCCCGATCCAAATCGGATCCCCACAACACTCAGAGATAAGAACAATGATTATAAGGCTACGAAGAGCGAGAACGACGAGTAAAGATTATCCGAACACGATCTCCTTCGAACAGCGACCTTCAATCCTCCGTCTTCTTCTCCGAAGTTGTAATGGCACTCTTGCCTCCTTCCTCTCTCAAACTTGTGTTGTCCAATGCGTTGCACTCGTTATGAATTAGGGTTGAGAAATCTCAATATAACTCCCTAATCCCGCAACCAACCTGGACCGTTGGATTAGATCCAATGATGAAAACTCATCCAGAAATCTGCTTCAGCCCCCGACGACACAGAGTTCAGCCAGAACTCTGTGTCGAGCAAACAGAACCTCACGCCAATATTCTGGAGTGGCCAGACCGAGTTCGGTCCGAACTCGCCATGGGACCGAGTTCGGCCCGAACTCGAATCCCCTGTTCCAGAACTTTCCATGGAGCAGCAGCAGCAGCAACTCTGACTTCCCGAGCTTCTCCGACATCGGATGGCGCTCGTCGCACTCCGGGGTCTTCTCCACATAGGTTGGGAACCCCACCCACTCCAACAAATCTCCCCCTTCACAACTATGGGGAGGATGTCGTCATCCCGACGACCTTCCTGCAGTACTCAAACTTCTCCCTTGGTAGAATCTTCGTGAACATATCAGCTCCGTTGTCATCTGTATGCACCTTCTCAAGCTCCGCGTCCTTCTTTTCAACCACATCCCGTATCCAATGATACCGGGTCTCGATGTGCTTGGACCGGCTATGAAACGTCTGATTCTTCACAAGGTGGATCGCACTCTGACTGTCGCAAAGCAAAGTATACTGCTCTTGCTTCAGTCCCATTTCCTGCAGCAGCTTCTTCATCCACAACAGCTCCTTGCAAGCCTCCGTCGCCGCAATGTACTCTGCCTCCGTCGTCGACAAGGCAACACACTTCTGCAACCGCGACTGCCACGATACTGCTCCTCCCGCAAACATCATCACGTAGCCCGAAGTCGATCGCCTCGTGTCTACATCTCCAGCCATATCAGCGTCGGTATACCCAACCAGCTTCGACTCGTCACCACCAAAGGAAAGTCTCCAACCGGCAGTACCCTGAAGGTATCGTAGAATCCACTTGACCGCACTCCAATGTACCCTTCCAGGATTTGAAAGATACCTGCTAACCGTACCAACTGCATGAGCAATATCTGGCCTCGTACACACCATAGCATACATCAGGCTTCCCACAGCTGAGGCATATGGAACCCGCTCCATATCTTCCTTTTCGTCCTCGGTAGATGGACACTGTTCCTCAGTGAGCTTAAAGTGAGCCGCGAGGGGGGAACTCACTTTTTTCGACCCGTCCATCCCGAAACGCTGAAGTACCCGGTGAATGTACTTCTTTTGGGACAAGTGTAGCAGCTTGGACTCTCTCTCTCGGCTGATCTCCATCCCAAGAATAGTCTTCGCTGCGCCCAAATCCTTCATAGAGAAGGCCGCGCCCAGTTGGCGCTTCAACTCCGCTATCCTAGTGGCATTCCGACCCACTAATAGCATATCATCAACATAGAGCAACAAAATGATGAAATCATCATCGGCAAAATACCTCACAAATGCACAATGATCCGACGTCGTCCGTGCATAACCATGCTCCCCCATAAATGACTCGAACTTCCTGTACCACTATCTCGGAGCCTGCTTCAGACCATACAAGTTCTTCCTCAACCAGCAGACCAAATGTGACTTGCCCTTCTCGTAGAATCCCTCTGGCTGCTCCATGTACAACTCCTCCTCAAGATCACCGTGGAGGAATGCCGTCTTCACGTCCATCTGCTCGACCTCCAAGTCGAAACTGGCTGCTAATGCTAGCACCACCCGAATAGACGAATGCTTGACGACAGGCAAAAAGATCTCATCATAATCCACGCCTTTCCGCTGACCGTAGCCTTTGACTACCAGCCTCGCTTTGTATCGAGGGCGAGTAGCATCTTCCGTCTGTTTCACTCTGAACACCCATCGATTCTTCAAAGCCTTCTTGCCCTTTGGCAACCGCACCAGATCATAAGTGGAATTGGTGTGCAAGGAACTCATCTCCTCCTGCATAGCCACCATCCACTCCTACCTGTGTTCGTCTTCCATAGCCTCTGCGAAACTTTCGGGCGCCCCCCGTCAGTCAATAGCACATACTCATCCGGTGAGTATCTCGTAGATGGTCGACGATCCCTGTCACTCCTTCTCAGTGGAGCCACTGGTGCTGGCTGTATACCGACAGCCTCTGCCCCTTCAGGAACTACCTCTCCGGCATGCTCATCCTCCTGAGGGACACCCTGACCACCATCAGCAGGCTGATGATCAAGGTTGGGAGCAACTCCATGTACCGGCTACCCCATAACTGGATCCTCTGCGATGTCCTATGGAAACTGCTCGAAGCGAAATGACTCTAACTCAGGCAATTCCTC
The DNA here is from genome assembly GCA_029216955.1 of Iris pallida. Classification (NCBI taxonomy): domain Eukaryota; kingdom Viridiplantae; phylum Streptophyta; class Magnoliopsida; order Asparagales; family Iridaceae; genus Iris; species Iris pallida. The sequence continues at coordinate 3,647,633 of JANAVB010009592.1, forward strand.
AGCTTTAGAAGACGTCTCGGAATCCTGAGTGTTGGTCATGGTCTGATCCTCGACAAACACCACGTCCCTGCTTCTGTAGAGCTTTTCTTCCACTGGGTCGTAGAGTCTATAGCCAAACTCATCCCGACCATAGCCGACAAAGACGCATCGCCTCGTCTTCGGCTCAAGTTTGGTCCTCTCGTCCTTCGATACATGCACGAAGGCTTTACAACCAAACGCCCGCAGGTGACTGTATGACGGCTCTTTGCCGTACCATACTTTATCAGGCACATCACCCTGCAAAGGAGCACTAGGAGACAAATTAATAATATAAGCAGCTGTGAGAAGAGCCTCACCCCAATAACTGTCCGGCAAGTTTGCTTCTGACAGCAAACACCGTACCCTCTCCATCAGTGTCCTGTTCATGCGCTCCGCTACACCATTGAGCTGAGGTGTCTTTGGCGGAGTCTTCTGGTGTCGTATCCCTTTCTCTCTGCAATACGCATCAAAGGGACCGATGTATTCGTCGCCATTGTCGGACCGAACACACAACAACTTCTTGCCCGTCTCCCTTTCAACAGAGGCCTGAAACTCCTTGAAAGTAGGCAGCACCTGATCCTTGGTCTTTAAGGCATAGACCCAAACCTTCCTGGAACAGTCATCAATAAAGGTTACAAAGTAAGAAGCACCACCAAGAGATTTTACCTTTATAGGACCGCAGACATCCGAGTGAATCAACTCGAGCAACGCCGGCTTTCTCGAACTTGGGTGACTTTGGAAAGACACCCTATTTTGCTTTCCAGCTAAACAGTGCGTGCACTTCTCCAACTTTGTAGACTTGAGCCCCGGAATCACTTTCCTGTTCACCAAGTAGCTCATTCCCTTCTCGCTGATATGGCCGAGCCGCCTGTGCCACAACTCGGTAGACGCATCACTGACTGCGTTCACCTCCTGTGCCCCCTCTGCGCTCCCCTCCATATAGTAGAGACCGGACTTCTTGCTTCCTCTGGCAATCACCATCGAACCTCTGGAAAGCTTCCACTGACTGTTCCCGAAGAGACTGAAGAATCCCTCATCATCCAACCTTCCAACCGACACCAGGTTGAAACGGATATCAGGGACATGATGAACATCCTTGAGAACAAGAATCGTACCCGTCTTCGTTCTCAAGTGCACATCTCCAATGGCAACCGCCTTCGACACATCTTCGTTGCCCATCTTCAACACGCCGCAGTCGCCTGTCGTGTAAGTGGCAAACAGTGCCCTATTGTGAGATACATGTGCTGAAGCCCCTGAGTCCACCAGCCAAGAATTGTCATCGCAGGCGAGGTTAGTAATGACCTCATCACCTACGACGATCACATCGCCTCCATGCACCGAGGCCGCCGCTGTAGTGTTCTCTTCTTGCTTCCCCTTGTCGCCCTTCTTCTCTCTCTTCCAAGCGAAACAATTCCGCTTGATATGGCCCTTCTTACCGCAATGGTAACACTCTGAGTCCTCGTAACGACCCTTGGACTTCCCCCTGCTCTTGTCTCTGCCACCACCTGGACCCCTGCTTTTGCCCCTTCCGCGGCTCTCTGAAACAAGTGCCTCTGAGTGATGGGATGTAGATGAAGTGCCTGAGAACGTCTTCGCATCTCTTCATTCAACACCCCGCTCTTGGCAAACTCCAGACTGACCACGCCCTCTGGAGCAGAAGCGATCATAGATACTCGTACGGTCTCCCACGAGTCTGGCAAAGTACACAGCAGCCACAGTCCCTGAACTTCGTCGTCGAACTTGACTCCCATAGAAGATAGCTGGTCAACCACGCCCTGGAACTCACTCAAGTGATCCGAAATAGACGCCCCATCCTTGTACCGCAGACCCATCATCGTTCGGATCAGGAACAACTTGTTTACCCCGGTCTTCTTCGCATACAAGGATTCCAGCTTATCCCACAATGTCTTCGCGTGCTCAATATTGGCAACGTGATTGTACACGTTCTCATCAACAAACTGCCGTATGTACCCACACACCTGTATGTGCTCGAATGTCCAGTCCTCCTCGGATTTATCACTGGGCTTCTCGGATGCAAACACGGGTAGATGTAGCTTCTTGACAAACAGCAAATCCTTCATCTTGCTCTGCCAATAATGATAGTTTGTGCCATTAAGGTTCACCATGCGCACCGACTTCGCGTCCATCTCTCCTCTCTGGTTCCTCTGTCAACTCCTGACACCCTTTGAACCCAAAGCTCTGATACCACTCTATTGGGAAAGAAATGCGGAAACCTTTCCCCAAACCGGAGAGTACCTGCGAGAGGACCGAGCAATACAACGCACGAACCCAAAACAAGCACACAGAACAATCTACGCAGACACAGAGAATTTTTGACGTGGAAACCCTTGCGGGAAAAAACCACGGGACGATCGGAGTCCAATCCTGAGAAGCCTCCACTAATGGAATAGAAGAATTACACCCTCTACAAACTCCTCCCGATCCAAATCGGATCCCCACAACACTCAGAGATAAGAACAATGATTACAAGGCTACGAAGAGCGAGAACGACGAGTAGAGATTACCCGAACACGATCTCCTTCGAACAGCGACCTTCAATCCTCCGTCTTCTTCTCCGAAGTTGTAATGGCACTCTTGCCTCATTCCTCTCTCAAACTTGTGTTGTCCAATGCGTTGCACTCGTTATGAATTAGGGTTGAGAAATCTCAATATAACTCCCTAATCTCGCAACCAACCAGGACCGTTGGATTAGATCCAATGATGAAAACTCATCCAGAAATCTGCTTCAGCCTCCGATGACACACAGTTCGGCCAGAACTCTGTGTCGAGCAAACAGAACCTCACGCCAACATTCTGGAGTGGCCAGACCGAGTTCGGCCCGAACTCGCCATGGGACCGAGTTCGGCCCGAACTCGGATCCCCTGTTCCAGAACTTTCCATGGAGCAGCAGCAGCAGCAACTTTGACTTCCCGAGCTTCTCCGACATCGGACGGCGCTCGTCGCACTCCGGGGTCTTCTCCACATAGGTTGGGAACCCCACCCACTCCAACAAATAGACACCAACGGCAGTCAGTCATAAGAAGTATCAGGAAATATAATAAACCTATAAACTTACTAGAAAATCGAGATAAAAACATTAATACAAGCTTTTCAAACAAAAGCAAGAACTCTTTATTCAACTGATGATTGTTGTTCATTCAACTCACAACTTTTGCACATTGATTTAAAGCTCAACTGAAGGTTGAATCTCATTGGTGCTACTGAGGATGTCTCCCCATATCATACATACACCTGAGGATGTCTCCCTAGGTCCTTCACATCCATTTGGCTAGAGGTTTTTAACTCACAACTTAAAAAATGTCATGTTAAATCATGGTAGAAGTCATGTACACAACTTGAAAAAGTACATGTCATTCAAAAAGAATCTCATGTCTTAATAGCTATCAACTTCTTCTATAACTTATTATCAAGTCTATTTTTTAGTTTCTAATATGTTTCAATACTAAAAAGCATGAGAGGCAATGATTCTAACCTATTGCACAGCATAAATGTCCATATGTCCTAAAAAAAGATTGAAATCCACCACTATCGGGCCTAGATAGGATAACTGTAGCTGTAGTTGTAGCCTGCACAAGAAAAGAAGGGGAAGATATAAGTGGAAACATCAGAGATGAAAAGCCCACTGCATTCAATTTTTGCATTAATCAATAATAACCCTATCCATTAGCATTTGAGGGACCAATACCTGAAAGAAAGGGAATAATAGTGCAATTATAACTTGTAGTGCCATTAAATTGATAAGGTCAAGAATAGAACCAATGGACATGAAGAAATTGTCCAAATCTTTTGGAATCATACTTGTACAATCATGATGTTTGGGTGGTGTGACAGATTCCTCATGATCTCCACCTCCCTCATGATGTTCTCTAGTAGATAGATACCTACGTTCACAACTTGAACAACTGTTAAACCTACTTATATTATATAGAAAAAAAAACCATTACACACCACCATCTGGGACTCCCCGAACACAAACGTTATTCAAATTAACGAAGTTGCGATAGAGAGCTCACAAGGGCTGTAGATCTTGGGGGCTTGTCCAGTAACACCTTCCTCTCTTTCTCCTTCGCTTCTAATTTTGCAGTAGTAGGCTTTTCCTTACCAACAGCCAACTTCTTGATCTCATTGCAGAACTCCAAAAGCTGGCTCATGATATCCCCTCCCCAAGAACAGATTTAATAGAAATAAAGAAAAACCATGAAGCAATATAGATAATCAAGTCAATTGAGTATAATAAAAATATAATAAATACAAGAAAGCAATAAAAGAAAGAACAAAATATAACTGCTAGAAATAATCAAGTTAATCGCATCAAAACAAGTGCAACAAAATCACAATCAGCGGACAGAGGTTTACCAGATTCCTATTAGGTAGGTTATTTAATTGGCAAAGGCCAGTCTTGATGTAATAAGCACAGTTTGGTACATTGCCTCTGCAGTGCAACCAAAAGAAAGTCAAACACGTTTAACATGTACCAAAAACAACAAAAATTGTGCTTGAGGATCATTGCAAGCCAATCGTATCAACAAATACATTAAAAATGCATCAATAAATGAGTATACCTGTAAAATTTTGGAGAAGATAGTTCCAACATCTGCAGTGAATGTTGCTTGAGGATCCAAGAAATATAAATACAGATGTCAAAGTATCAATGCAGCAGTTAAGGTATATAATCCTTATAAGTTCAACAGTATGTAAGCTATTACAACAATATTAAGTTCAACAAAAATTAAGTTGACATGCCCAATAAAGTTACATATAAGTTCAATAATAAAACATTTCAGTTTCATGAATATTTGTGTCTTAAAGTTAAGCGTAATAGCTTACCACTACACCAAAACAGGCAATTACTCACGGTTATTACTGTGATGAATAATTTTAGTAAAACATTCCAGTTTTTTTTACCATATCACTTTCTACTATGACCATTTCTGTACATTCTTTCACTGTCCACTAGTAAAGTATGTGTTTTTGTTGAAGTTCTGATACACTGCGATACAGTGTTCTTCTATCATAGCTTGTCAATTCCTTATGTTTTTTTTTTTGAGTTTTACTTTTTATGAAGAAAAGTTGGTTG
>JANAVB010009592.1:3655248-3735248 GCA_029216955.1 Iris pallida
TATATATATATATATATATATATATATATATATATATATATATATATATATATGATTTTAAGCCTTATTTTTATTTTCAAAATCTGATTTAAAAACCTAAAATATTATAGTATTTTCTTTAATAAATTGTATTGCCAAAATTAAGGGTTTAACCTAAATAAATGATTTACTTATTTTCAAAATATTATTTCAAATATTTTACTATTAAAATTTAGTTCCAAATATTTTCCAAAATAGTTCTATGTATTTAATCCTACATTTTTCTTGGATTATCATCTTGATCGTGATCCAAACGTGCATTTCCTATTCTGCGTTCTTTCTAAATCTCTTCTAAATTAATCGACGATTTGTGGATTATTCTATTATGGACAATCTTGGATCATTTGGACGGTGGATACGCAATTGGACGTGTAACCCCGCTTTTTCGAATTTTTGAAATTTTGTATTTCCTGGAATTTTCTAATTTAGCCATATTTTATTTTATGGTTTGTTTATGAGAATATTTAATTTATTTAATTGATTTACCTATTTTTATAATACAATTTTCTAAATGGGTATTAATTTAGAGCAATTTGAATTTGGGTTTAAAAATTTAGTTTTCCTCCATTTGTAGCAACCCATAACAACTTCTAACTGAATTTATTTGTATTTTTGCAATTTGTGGAAAGGGGAGGGACTTCTGTGTTTAAATTCTTGAGTAGAAGGACTTTTGTGGAAATATTTCAGTCTAATGGGTTTTTTTTTGCAAATATCCCACAAATCTCTATTTAATTTCTTCTTTCTCTCTCTCTCCTCACAGTTATAATTTTTTCTCCACTGTTACGAATGGGAGCAGAGAGCTCGAGCTCCCCTAAAATTTCTCTAACCCTAGTCTCTTCTCCGGCGGATCCTGACGGCGACGAAGGCGACCAACCTTCTTCGTTCTCCGGCGGCATCCACTGACGGCGATCAAGCGACGGAGGTGCACCGTTTCCCTTTCGACAGCGCCATCTTCTCCAGTGGCGCGGCTTCCTCCTCCGGCGATTTCGGCGGTGATGTCTCACTTCGACGACAGATCTCCGCACTTGGCAATTGTTGGGTTTTTGGTTTTTCCTTTAGAAAGGTTTAGTCCCACATCGGAAAAAACAAATAGTTTGTATCTCTATATATTAGCTTTGCTATTATTGGAGATGCACATGTGGTGTGGAGGTGCACATGGGTTTGCCATGTGGGATTATTTTTCTAATAGGAAAAAGGCTAAAATCAACAATTAAAGCATTCATGCTTTTTGCTCTTGGGAAATTTAATTTCCATAGGAGCTAAGTCCCGTTGGGGCTTAGCGACTCGGACTCGGACTCGGGCTCGGACTCGGGCTCAAGGGCTCATGAGGCGTAATGTGGCATTTTGTTGGCGCACTTTGCACTTAGCACTTCAGCATCGTCGCTAGGCGCATAGTGCGCTTAAGTTGCGCTGCGCGAGCCACTTGCGCGACCACGTTGTGCGGCCCGTTATGCGAGCCCAGTTACGCAGCCCAGTAGGCCCAGTGTGCGCAGCGTACGCAGCATGCGTAGTGTGCGCAGCGTACGCAGTGTGCGTAGAGTGCATAGTGTGCGTAGGGTGCGTAAAAGGGGCTGTGTACGTAAAGTGTAAATTACGCTGGTGGCACAACTTCCAGCAGAACGTGTCCTTGCATGTTCTGAGCGGTTGCTCCATGTTCGGGGTGGTTACTACCACGTCCCTAATATTGTGCTAACCGGGCAGTTGTTGCAGGGGCTTATATAAGGCCTCCTCCTCCTCTCTCACAGAACAGAACAGAACAGAACAGAAAGATAAGCCACCAGAAAGTTTACGAAGTGTTCTTTAGCACAAGTAAACAGAGATTTCAGACGTGTTCTTTAACACAGTTCTGATCTGCAGCCTTCGAGAGAGAGAGAGAAAAGGCGTCGCACCAGCGTTGCTCTTGCACGGGAGTTCGTGTCCGTCCGAGGAGTCAGAAGAGCAGGAGTGTTCCAAGTTCTCCGACGAACTTGTTGGTTCCTGGAAGCTGTTCGCGTAGGGCGAATAAAGCTTTGAGCAATGGTGATCATTCACCCCAGCAGGCGTTCTTCCATCTTTCGCCAGTCACCTTCTTCGTTGCTGCCAGTAACTCTGATTGTATCTTCTTTTTAGAAGTACTACGATCTGATTGCTGTGATTACAAAATCTTTTTAGATTCTCGTAATATCATAACGATATCTTTTTAGATCTTCGTTATCCTTGCGCAACCTTCCTAGAAGTGTTGCGTTGGAACATTGTTTTTACAATTGTTTCATATTCTCAGTTTTCTATCGAAAAAATTGTGCCCCGGCAATAACAATCTCAAAGCTTTATTGCTACGATGGAAAACATTAATGCTTCACTCCTAAACACTGACTTCTGTAAGTTAGACAAGTTTGATGGAGAGCATTATCAAGTCTGGAAGAGGAAGGTTTATCTCACTCTTCAACTTAGAGACGTGGATCACGTGCTTCTTGAAGAGGAACCTACCGTTCCAGATACTGGGTCTGCCGTCGCAATCTCTGCGGCTACTAAACTTCAGGCCAAGTGGAGAAGGGAGAATAGCATTTGCAGGTTGCTTATCCTGAATGCTATGGAGGATTCCCTAGCAGAATCCTATTCTAAGAAGAATATCGCTAGAGACATATGTGAGTCTCTAGAAAAACTCTACGAAGAAGACAAGAACCGCAGTAAAATATTTGTGGTTGAAAAATATCACAAGTGATTCTTTGAGGACGAAAAGTCTATGCTGCCGTAGGTGAAGGAGTTCCTGAAACTGCGACAGAAGCTGGAAGACGAGACGATGCCCCTCCCCGACAAGTTTATTGTTGGAGGGATTGTCTCAAAGCTCCCCGCTGGGTGGAGCAAGTTATATGCAAACATGCATAGGAAGAAGTTGGAGATCACCCTTGAAGATCTCCTGCAGGAAATCTATGTTGAGGACCAGATGCGGGCTCAACTGAAGGTGGACACACTGTCCAAGCAATTGGCTAACGCCAATCTGGTTCAGACCAAGGAACCAAAGGGAAAGCACGCGGCTTTCCACAGCAAGAAGAAGAATCCTGACAATCTAAAAGTCAAGGAAACTTCTATCAAGAAAAAGAAGCCGAAGTCTGAAATGCCTTGCTTCAAGTGTGGCAAGAAGGGCCACTTTAAGAATGAGTACAAAGCAAAAACCAAGCAATCAGAGCAAGTAGAGCCTAGTAAGGTATCTATGATCACTGACATTGTTGCTATGATTGCACAGGTTGATGCGGTAAGGACTGATTCTGACTGGTGGGTAGACACTGGAGCCTCCTGCCATGTCTGCTCCAGTAAGGAGTGGTTCACCACCTACACCCCTACTTCTGAAGTGGTTATGATGGCGAACCAGGCACAAGCTGAAGTGCTCGGGATCGGGACGGTGTTGTTGAAGCTGACTTCGGGGAAGTCTCTGACGCTTCAAGGCGTGAAGCACGTACCTGCTATCGCCAAGAACCTGGTCTCGGGAGGCCTACTCTGCAATGCAGGCCTCAGGATGGACATCAATGCTGGCCAGATGGTGATGTCTATCAAGGGAACATATTTCGGCAAAGCTTTTTATACCGAAGGAATGTTCAAGATTCAGCTTGTAAATCAGTCCAATGTAATTAATATAATTAATGAAGTCACTCATTCTGCTTATACTCTTGAGTTGTGGCATAATAGGCTAGGACATGTTCATTGTAAACGAATAAACAGAATGTCTAGTCTAGGATTTATCTTCAAATGTGGGGGTAAGGTAGAGAAATGTGAAGTTTGTGCTCAAACAAAGATCACAAGGAAACCCTTTCCTCATGTTAATCGAAGTACAGATCTTCTGGAGTTGGTTCACTCCGATATCTGTGACTTCAAACAGTTCTCTACAAAGGTCGAGATAAAGTATTTCATAACCTTCATCGATGACTTCTCAAAGTATGCGTTCGTCTACTTGCTGAAGGCTAAAGACGAAGCATTCGAGAAGTTCAAGAAGTTCAGAGCCGAAGCTGAGCGGCAGACTGGACAACAACTCAAAAAGATAAGAAGTGATCGAGGTGGGGAGTACAGGTCTCATGAATTCGCATCGTTCTGCAAAGAACATGGAATTGTCCATAAGACTACGGCTCCGTACTCTCCTCAATCAAACGGAGTAGCAGAGAGGAAGAACATAACGTTAACAGAAATGATTAACTTAATGTTGTTGACTGCTGGTCTTCCTAAGTGCTACTGGGGAGAAGCTGCATTGACGGCCACTTTTATTCTAAATAGGGTGCCTCATGCAACTTCTGACATTACTCCTCATGAACTCTGGTTCAAGGTCAGACCAAACTTGAATGTCATTCGAGTGTGGGGGTGTCTGGCATATGTCAAGCTTCCAGATCTAAAGATTCAGAAGCTTGGGACAAGGACTACAAAGACGATCTTCTTGGGGTATGCCGAGAAGAGTGATGCTCGGAGATTTCTTGATATAGAGTCAAATCATATCATTGAATCTTGCGACGCAGAATATTTTGAAGACAAATTTGCACGGCACAAGAATATTGTTCTTGCGGATATTCCAGAGAACAATGAGGGTGCGCAAGAAACTGAAGTCTTCAATGAAGATGTGGTCCAAGAAGATGTTGTTGTTGAAACAACGGTTGAACCAGAACAAGCTGAGCCGTCAGCTAAGCGTGTGAGGAGGCCAAAGGACTTCGGAAATGACTTTGTCACCTATCATGTAGAAGCTGATCCGCTTACCTATGATGAGGCGATGAAGACCAGAGACGCGGTTTTCTGGAAGGAGGCGATTGACAATGAAATTGATTCCATCACCTCAAGTAACACTTGGGTGTTGGTTGATCTTCCTGAAGGAGCGAAACCCATCGGATGCAAATGGATCTTCAAGAAGAAGATGAAAGCAGACGGAACTATTGACAAGTTCAAGGCTAGGTTGGTAGCCAAGGGGTTTTCTCAGAAGCAGGGGATTGACTATTTTGACACGTATGCTCCAGTAGCCCGGATGAACACCATCAGAATGTTGATTGCTCTCGCAGCAATACATAAGATGGTGATACATCAGATGGATGTGAATACAGCTTTCCTAAATGGCGAGCTGACCGAAGAGATTTACATGCAACAGCCAGAGGGATTTGTCATCAGGGGTCTTGAAGACAAAGTCTGCAAGTTGGTGAAATCTTTGTACGGTCTTAAACAGGCTCCCAAGATATGGCATGAGAAATTTGACAAAGTAATAAGGTCAAATGGTTACATGGTCAGCGATACGGACAAGTACGTTTACACGAAGTTCGCTGATGGAAGAGGTGTGATCGTTTGTCTGTACGTGGACGACATGCTTATCCTAGGTACGGATATTAGCTGTGTCACGGAGACAAAGAAATTCATCTTAAGCAAGTTCAGTATGAAGGACTTGGGGGAAGCTGATGTGATCTTAGGGATCAAGATCATCCGGACAGACACTGGACTAGCGCTGTCACAGTCACATTATATTGAGAAAATGATCACTCGTTATGGGTATCGGAATCTTCCAGGGATCGATACGCCGTACAGGTGTGATCTGAAGCTGAAGCCTAATTCAGGAAAAAGCATCAGGCAGCTGGAGTATGCAAGCGTAATAGGAAATTTGATGTATGCTACTACTGCCACAAGGCCTGACATAGCTTTCGCCGTGGGAATGCTGAGTCATTTCACGAGCAACCCAGGTGCTGAACACTGGAAAGCTGTGAAACGGGTTATGAGATATCTCAAGAAGACTCAGAGATATACACTGTACTACAGCGGAGATCCGTCGGTAGTGGAAGGCTTCAGTGATGCCAGTTGGTGCTCAGAGGTGGAGAGCGAGAGGTCCATAGGTGGATACATTTTTACAATGGGTGGAGCTGCTATATCATGGAAGTCGAAGAAGCAGACTATGCTCTCGCGGTCATCCATGGAATCTGAGTTCTTTGCACTAGATACCGCAGCCGAGGAAGCAGAATGGCTTCGGGAGCTCATGTATGATCTTCCATTGGTTGGGGCGCAAATACTGGCGATACCGATATACTGTGACAACCAGGCGACTGCGACGGTGGCATCAAATGACCTTTTCAACGGGAAGAAGAGGACTGTGCGGTTGAAGCACAGGGCAGTACACGATCTTATCAAGAGAGGTGTTATTACAGTGATTGATGTTCGGAGTCAGGAGAACCTGGCGGATCCGTTCACCAAGGGCCTCAAGCGCCAGCTGGTCAATGACACAGCTTGTAAAATGGGCTTAAAGGCATTCTGATATTGGATTATTGTATTCCTACCATAAAGTTTTATGCTAATAGTTCAAAGATTTATCTACTAGGCATCTAGCTTTTGGTTCAAGGGAGGACCACTAATCGAAAGAATATTAGGAATGGTGGGTACATGTTCTATTGGGCATGGAGAGGTTACGGACCTATAACCACTATTGTCTACTATTATTTTCTGCAGAAAACGGTTCCTGTGGGAAGGTTGGCTTAATTGCCTTAATGAGTTCTCAAGCAGAGTGAATGCCTGGTGTGCTTTACAGGAAGCACGGTAGAGCAGCACTACAAGGAGTGAAACTCCATGCTACAGTGGGGTGACTCCACAATGAGGTTCCTATATGTGGGGTGCTGCCCAGGAATAGGATAAAGCCTTGGCTTTGCAGGCCAAGTCACAGCGGCGTAGCACCGCAAATAGGCAATTAGCCTAATGCTGTATGTTAAATATAAAGAGGGGTGTAGTCAGCACTACAAAGAGGAGGTGTTCCTCATGTTACAGTGGCACGACACCACCATGAGGTACCCGGTTAGGGATAAAGCCTCGGCCTTGCAAGCCATGTCATTGCGGCGTAATACCGCAAGGGAGCCTAAGGCTTCATGCTGGGTAGTTTGGCACTACAAAGAGGAGGTTGCCTCATGCTACAGTAGTATGACACTACGATGAGGTTTCCGGTACGGGGTAAGGCCTCGGCTTTAAGCCATGTCATAGCGGCGTAGCACCGCAAGGGAAGCGCAAAGCACTTCATGCCATGTCTCTTTATAATGAACTCACCTATAGTGTATGACAGAGATATCAGGCCGTCTCTTGAGGGTAAACTTGTAGACACCCAAAATTATACACTGAAACCAGGCTGGCACAGGGCCTTTAATGTGTAGCCAGAAGTACATGTAACTACATTATGTGAGTGGAAAGAATTTCAGCTATGATGCAGAATTCAAGGCTTAGTCCATTCTTGTATTATAGTTTGATTTTTGACCCATGCGGGAAGATTCAAGTCGTAAGCGACATCTCTTCTAATGCATGATGGACAGTTACTGTGGGGAACACTTATATCCATATATAGAGATATGCGGGAGATTGTTGGGTTTTTGGTTTTTTCTTTAGAAAGGTTTAGTCCCACATCGGAAAAAATAAATGGTTTGTATCTCTATATATTAGCTTTGCTATTATTGGAGATGCACATGTGGTGTGGAGGTGCACATGGGTTTGCCAAGTGGGATTATTTTTCTAATGGAAAAAAGGCTAAAATCAACAATTAAAGCATTCATGCTTTTTGCTCTTGGGAAATTTAATTTCTATAGGAGCTAAGCCCCGTTGGGGCTTAGCGACTCGGACTCGGACTCGGGCTCGGACTCGGGCTCAAGGGATCATGAGGCGTAATGTGGCGTTTTGTTGGCGCACTTTGCACTTAGCACGTCAGCATCGTCGCTAGGCGTATAGTGCGCTTAAGTTGCGCTCGTTGCGCGAGCCACTTGCGCGACCACGTTGTGCGGCCCGTTACACGAGCCCAGTTACACTGGCCCAGTTACGCAGCCCAGTACGCAGCCCAGTACGCCCAGTACGCGCAGTGTGCGCAGCGTACGCAGCATGCGTAGAGTGCGCAGTGTGCGCAGCGTACGCAGTGTGCGTAGAGTGCGTAGTGTGCATAGGGTACGTAAAAGGGGCTGTGTGCGTAAAGTGTAAATTACGCTGGTAGCACAACTTCCAGCAGAACGTGTCCTTGCATGTTCTGAGTGGTTGCTCCATGTTTGGGGTGGTTACTACCACGTCCCTAACATTGTGCTAACCGGGCAGTTGTTGCAGGGGCTTATATAAGGCCTCCTCCTCCTCTCTCACAGAACAGAACAGAACAGAAAAAGAAGCCACCAGAAAGTTTACGAAGTGTTCTTTAGCACAAGTAAACAGAGATTTCAGACATGTTCTTTAACACAGTTCTGATCTGCAGCCTTCGAGAGAGAGAGGAAAGGCGTCGCACCAGCGTTGCTCTTGCACGGGAGTTCGTGTCCGTCCGAGGAGTCAGAAGAGCAGGAGTGTTCCAAGTTCTCCGACGAACTTGCTGGTTCCTGGAAGCTGTTCGCATAGGGCGAATAAAGCTTTGAGCAACGGTGATCATTCACCCCAGCAGGCGTTCTTCCATCTTTCGCCAGTCACCTTCTTCGTTGCTGCCAGTAACTCTGATTGTATCTTATTTTTAGAAGTACTACGATCTGATTGCTGTGATTACGAAATCTTTTTAGATTCTCGTAATATCATAACGATATCTTTTTAGATCTTCGTTATCCTTGCGCAACCTTCCTAGAAGTGTTGCGTTGGAACATTATTTTTACAATTGTTTCATATTCTCAGTTTTCTATCGAAAAAATTGTGCCTCGGCAATAACAGCAAATTTTCTCCGTGAACTCATCATTCCTGTCCGTGCTTTCGAATAGGTGAGCATCTCGAACTCTTGTAAGGAATTTGTTCAATTCTGGAACTCGTCATCTCTGACTCTTCCTTCCGATTTCGTTTGGCCACGAGCACAAATCTGGATCATTTTGATATGTTCGATCTCTCATATCGAAGGGTCGATCTTCCCCAATCGTTTGCGTCAGCATTGGAGCGTTCGAATCGGAAGATCTGGATTAATCGACTAGTGTCCTTCATCACTGGTGAGTGGCAATCCTTTGCTCGATTCAATCTGGGTGTTTTCCTACTTGTATTGATGAAATTCGGGGTGTGTTCCTCTGTTCTTGAAATCAGAGTGATCGAGAGCAGATCGATGAGGATTAGTTGATCGGTGAATATAACGATTGGGATCAATTCTGAGTTAGAACCTGAGATCGTTCTCGGACACGAAGGGGCTGTACTCGACTCCCTGAGGTTGTGATTCTACTCCAAGATGCGACCCTTGCATACAGGTATTACTATATGTCACGCCCTGCTCCCGTATAAGCGATCGTCCTCGCTAAGGTGTGATGCCGCACGAGCCTAGATTGCGCTCGTGCACGGCAGGTTCCATAACGGCCGATTACAGCGGCTGCGACGGGGTCGTCGCAGAGAAGTCCCAAGCAGAGATATTGAACACGCAGCGGAAATTTAGAACAAACACAAGTTATTCAAAGAAGCTCTTTTATTGATGTTGAAACAACGGTTACATTGGGGGCACAAGGCCAAGATTACAATCACTCAAATACACTCGTCTCACATTACAAATCGCTCAGCTCTCTCTCATCTCTCGATACATATTTGTCGATCCAGCGGAAGCTTCGGAAGGCGATGTCCATACATTATGTCCCGTATAAGTCTTCGAATCCATGCGACTGCACGCTTCGAATCGCCAAGGAACTCCGTGCCTCGACGCATCCAAGCGAGCTCCGCGCCACGAGCTTCTACCTGAGCCTGCACATGGAAACTGTGTGGGTGTCAGTACCACTGTACTGGTGGAGTGAGCTCCTCGCCCACCCATACAAAACCGACACGTTTATTTTTACTTTGTGCAATACAAGCCCCTTTACGATTGTCTTTCTAGTCTTGCCTTAGGATCGATTTTAGGACCGACGCTCGGCCTATTTAGTGTCTTTAGACCATCTCCGTGCCTTGCACTAATAACATACCCATACTTTTTCCTCTAGACCTTTCTCGTGCTTGCATTGTCAACGTACCGACTCATAGTTATCTTTCGTACCGTACTCTTGGACGTACGACTAGGTCGTGTCGAATACTTGCCCGTGTCTCAAACATCGAGGCCGTGTCTCGAGCGTAACCTGACTTATCCAAACTTGCCCTACGGCCCTTCTCGACTTAATGTGCAACGACTAACCAAACTCGTGGAACCGTTGTAGAGAACTCAAGTACGATGCCATATCTCGTGTCGAAGCACGTGTCCTTACGTATAGCCGAATCGTAGGCTCTATAATACTTTGGGTGCAATCGAGCACACATTTCACCATTCAACGTATACCGTGCTTACACTTCCTTTGTTATGACCGACACCGTGCATGCGGATTCGCCGCTTAGCCGCCAAATATCTATATGAAAGGCCACTGGTATGACAAGCCATCGCAGACATAGCTCGAATAGGCGACGGGTCCTTCGATGTAAGGTAGCTATCCCCATGGAAAGCCCCCGACTACCCACGCAATAAAAGCATGTGCTGCTATAACGTCTACCTCCTAGGACGACTGGGCCCGGTGCCCCGGCGTATAACCAGTCTAGGCAGAAATCCTTGTCGACAAGGTGTCCAATGACCACGCACCTACGAGACATCTAGACTCACGTAAATGCATGGCCTACTTGTTGGTACGACCGGAACTGTACTTAGCAACTCGTGTTCTGAATCACACTTGGTATAACGTGCCTCGGGACCGCGAGACTGTAGGTCCTAAAAAATCAAGTTGCATCAATCAACAAAGTCAAAGAATCAAGATACATATCATTTTGATGAATTACGCATACAACAGATTGCGTAGTAATCCAATTGCGCATACTGGTTTGCGCATGCTCCCAACTGCACAGGCTGACGTGGCTGAAGTCATCATTACCTAAATCAAATTAAATCTTCCTGACAACTGACAGCACGAAGAACGAGGAGACTGCTCATTTATTGCGTCGCACAGTGCTCGAGGGCGGCTGACAGCTGGCAGCGCAATCCATTCCTGCGCAGTCTAATCCTGCGTAAACCAAAGTCTGCACAGTTCAGGTTGCACATTCTATCAACATAACTGACAAAGTACACGTGGCATTCAGGCCATCAATTACTCATTACGTGGCAACTGCCTATGCACGATCATGCGTATTTCAATCAAATGATGCCATGTGTCCAAAATAGTTGGCCCACGATCCAGCAACTGCTTGTGCAGTCTATTGCTGCACAGTCCATTACTGCGCAAACCATCCTGCGCAGTCCAGAATAACTAAAAGTTAGTTATTTCCAGAACTCTATAAATAGAGTTTCAAGTCTTCATTTCAAAGTGGACAGGAGATCAGATATCAGAGATCAGAAATCAGAGAGTCCAGGAGTTCTTGCCCAAGTGCTGCTGCATTCTTCCGAGGCTTTTGCCTTCAACTTCCGAGGCTTTTGCCTTCAGTTTCCAGAGTTGTCTTCAACTTCAAAGGCTCCGTCTTCAAAGTTCACATCGTCCAAGGGATAAAGCAATCGTCATCTAGATTGGATTCCTATAGTTGTAATTTTCCCAGAATTCTTGTAATCTTTATTACACAGTTTGTATCAATAAAGTTTTATACTTTTGTTTTTGCAAACAAAATGGCGACTCTGCTGGGGACAACTTTCTCCTCCTACGAGGAAGTAGCAACTCAATGTGACGTAGCGTCTATCGGGAAGACGCAGAAGACGCTGGTTGTTAAAGTCAACCAGACAGCCTACGAGGCAATGCTCAACTCCAAGACCTCTCCCCGTACTTCAGCCACTTCTGCCAAGAGCAAAGTACGCTCAGTATGGGTCTCCAAGACTGCTGCACAATCTGGCAGTTTTGCCACCAAGGATGCTGCACACTCTGTTGCACAATCTGCTAGCCAGACTGCTGTACAATCTGCTGTGCCAACTGTTGCACAATCTGCTAGCCAGACTGTTGCACAATCTGCTGTGCTAACTCTTGCACAGTCTGTCTCAACAACTGCTGTACAAACTGTTTCAGACACTGCTGTGCAGTCTGTTGTAACTGTTGCACAGGCTACTTCATATGCTGCTGTCACGCCCCAGAACCAGAATACTGGAGAGCGGGGGCAGACATAGCCAGCTACGTATATTGAAATAGAATACATCTCAACTATACGGTCACGGCTGTCTAGATATGAGGGTTTACTACAAGCCAGCAGTCTCTTAAGGTCAAGCCTATTGTCTCAATCTCAAGCAATTAACAGAGTTACAAGATGTTAGAGCATCAAATATATATATAAGGCGTCCCAAATATTACATATTGGATGATCATGAAGCTAGTCGTACAAAATGATAGGACTAGCAAGAGTTCAGTCATACATGATCAATCCTAGGATTTGTTAATCATGTTTACAGCCCGTAGGCAGACAGTAAGTAAATGTGCATCGAGCTAACAGGTGCTCGTCGGCTAAACGCCTCAAAAGAATAAATTTACATATAAGTGGGTGAAATAAAAAGGAAAACTCACTCTTGGCCCGGGTTCCGTCTAGTTGTCACCATTGGGCTGGAAGCTTGGTAGATCCTCGGAAGCTGCTCCGAAATCTGGCCACACAAAACCAGTTGGGTCAAACCCCAGAAAGAGCAAGTGCCACAAAGGAGGCCACAAATAAGAACAAAAGCCAGCATATTAGAACATAAAGAATAAAAAAAAAGTACAAGTAGTAAAGTACACAGGGCGATAAACGACTAGGAACGTGGAACCATTCCGGGAGCCAGGTTACAATCCTTAAACCAAACAAGGACCGGGATTGTACCCCTTCGCCTGAATAGCTCACTGTCTCTACCCATTTATCGTTAGAAATAAGTAAAGCAATCAAGATCAAGAGTTCCAGGTGCAGGGGCTAGACAAGACTTAGACAGAGCTGGACACCATTCATTCACAATCGGCCAGGCAAGTACTACGGCTTACTACTTTAACTAACTAGGGTTATCACAAGCCTAATTACTAACAAGATGCAAGTGAGAATTTCCAGTCCCAAGCCCTGCAGACTATCCAGTTATCCTTCCGCGGGTTGAGAGTTATAGGTGGGTACATTGCCCGGAAGACAAATGTACCCTTAGGTGACTTAGAGGGTGCAACACATGACAGTGTGCTGGAAATGTGATCTACTCGTCGGTAAGCTACAAGTCCATTAAAGTGCCCAGATAACGAGATTGCCTGTGACTGGGAATTCTCCATGTTCTAGTTTGATCTAATCGTTAGCCTAATCCAATTTAGCGCGAGTCCCTGGCCGCGGTACCCAGGGAGTCACGTCCTAGACATGATGCAAGACAAAGCAAGTGGATTGTACAAGCAAGCAAGCAGGAGCACCCACGGTGTCAAGTTGATTATACGAGTCTAGTTACAAGTTACAAGTTACAAGTCAAGAGTGCGCCGCCACGGGCCACTATCAAGTTATCAAGATAAATCATGTCAGGGTACTTGTCAGGAGTGCGCCACGATGGGCCACTATCAAGTCAGGTTGGTCATGTCAGGAGTGCACCAATACGGGTCACTGTCGTGTTATGCTAGTTCCTTGTCATACCAGGCCATGTACAATAGTCATTCCAAACATACTAAGTAAAATCAAGTTCATAACAAAAGGCGTAAGGATATAAAATGGACGTAAAACATCTAATAAAATATCAATATATATAGGGCTATAGAAGAGCCAAGCTAAAAGAAGAATAAAACCAAGTCTCCATGATTGGACATATTGTGCAAGGGGTCATGGGGTTGGATTGCGCAAGAGTCAAGTGCGCCAGGGGCCAACTGCGCAGGGTGAGCTGCGCAGGGTACCAACTGCGCCAGAGATGGATGGCGCAGCAGATGGGTTGTGCGGAATCAAATTGTGCAGGGGTTAGACTGCGCAGGAGGGGATGGCACAGGGTGAGCTGCACAGAGGGTGGACTGCGCAGGAGTCAGGTTGCGCAGGGCCAACTGTGCAGGGGTGAGTGCGCCAAGGGAGGTGCGCGGTCCAGCCCAAGAGGCCGGGCGCAATCGGCTATGCGCAATGAAAGGCGCTGGCCGAGAAGGAAGGTGCGCAGTTCACCAAAGGGTGAGCTGCGCAATCGGCCTTGCGCTAAAGAGCGCAGGCCGAGAGGGCTGCTTCTCCAACCCGAGAAGAACTCAAAGAACTTCAAAACTTCAATTCTTCATAACTTGACCAAATCAAAACCAAATCTAGATTTTCAAAGTTCTATCTTGAGTAAAATCGAATTCTCTTCCACATGGAAGCATCAAAACATACAAAAATTGAAGTTTAATAGATCAAAACCAAGGATTTTTGAAAATGGTTAAAACCTAGATCTAGAAAAATGGAAGCTCCAAATCACAAAATGTCAAGTTCTAAAATTGTTCTCCATGGCCTAATCTAGCTAATGGACAAATAAAAAGTGGTGCTTATTTGATGGTAAGATGCACTTGCCTATGGTGTGGTGTTGTGTGAAGAAGGAAGAAGAAGAAGAAAATAAATGAAAATAATGAGGAGAGAGAAAAGTAGGTGGGGATTTATGATGGTGGATTGTGTTGTGTTGAGGGTGGAGTGTAGGTTAAAGTGTACCAATACATGTTAACCCAAACCTAATCAAACCAAACCAATTAAAACTGAGCCGAACCAAAACCCGAAATACGAGAAAAACCCACAATTTTGCAAGTCGAGAAAATTAAAATACATGCCAAAACCCAGATACGAGTATAAATACGAAAATACAGGAAATGGGGGTGACAACTCTACCCACCTTCAAAGAATTCCGTCCTCGGAATTTAATCAAGGAGCTAGAGATTGCCACGACAAGCTATACTAAGCACAGGCAAGCTACACTAAGTAGTTCAATCATACAATCATACAATACAAGCAAGGAAGAGAAAGCGTAAGGCATAAGAAAGACATTATATCTCACGAGTCAAACAGGTAGGGGTATTGCGATCGGATGTCGTCCTCACGCTCCCATGTTGACTCACCTAGAGAGTGATGATCCCAAGCAACACGAATTAAGTTAATAGTCTTGTTCTTGAGCATCTTTTCTCTCCGGTCCAAAATAGACACGGGCCTCTCCTCATACGAAAGGTTGATACCAACAACCAATTCCGAATGATCTAGGATATGGCTCGGGTCCGGAATGTACCGTCTTAATTGGGATACATGGAATATATCATGTACCTCACTTAGCGACGACGGAAGAGCGAGACGATAGGACACATCGCCTACTCGCTCTAGAATATCGAACGGCCCTATATACCTAGGACTAAGCTTTCCCCGCACGTCAAAACGAATGACGTCGTGGGTGGGCGAGATCCTAAGGAATACATGGTCGCCGACGGCAAATTCTAAGGGACGCCGATGAGCATCGGCCCAATGGCGCTGGCGATCCTGAGCAACTCGGAGGTGATCTCTGACTTTCCTGACCACTTCAACCGTCTGAGAAATCAGTTCTGGACCGAGCATCTGCCTCTCTCCGACATCGTCCCATGCTAACGGGGATCTGTACTTCCTACCATACAGAGCCTCAAAGGGTGCCATCTGGATACTGGCCTGGAAACTATTGTTGTACGAGAATTCCACCAGGTGCAGGTGATCCTTCCACGAACCACCAAAGTCAAAGGTACACGACCGTAACATATCTTCGAGAGTTTGTATAGTACGCTCTGACTGTCCATCTGTCTGCGGATGATACGCTGAGCTGAACTTGAGACGAGTCCCCAAACTTTGATGAAGACTGCGCCAGAAGTGCGATGTGAATCTCGTAGCCCTGTCTGATACTATGCTGACTGGCACTCCGTGAAGTCTGACGATCTGCCTGAGATACATCTCTGCTAGCTGTGCCGTTGATTGTCCAACTCTAAATGGAAGAAAGTGTGCCACCTTGGTAAGCCTGTCCACAATGACCCAAATAGCATCTCTGCCTGCCGGAGATCTGGGTAATCCAGTCACAAAATCCATGGTAATGTGCTCCCATTTCCATTCTGGGATCGGCAAAGGTTGAAGAAGTCCAGCTGGTCTCTGATGTTCAGCCTTGACCTGTTTGCAAACCAAACATCGAGAGACATACCGGGCTATCTCTTTCTTCATACCATTCCACCAAAAGTGCTGGCGAATATCTCTGTACATCTTCGTGCTGCCTGGGTGGATGGAATACTGTAAACTGTGAGCCTCTGCCATGACTTCCTGTCTGATATCTCCACTGGATACACAAAGACGTATGCCGTGTCGAAGTGTACCATCCTCATGAATACATAACTCTGGCCTTCTCCCTGCCTCGCACTCTGCTCTGAGCCGCTGAATCTTGGAATCTGTTAACTGTGCGGTCCGGATCCTCTCAACTATGGTGGACTGAATCTGTAGGCTGGCCATCAAGGCCACATTGGAAGGAAGAACCACTTCAATTCCCATCTTCTGAAGATCCGCCAATAGCTCTGGTTGCGCCGTCAGGAAATAAACTCCGGCTCTCCGGCTCAACGCATCTGCTACAACGTTGGCCTTCCCTGGGTGATACTGCAAGTCCACATCATAGTCCACAAGTAGCTCGAGCCATCTTCTCTGCCGCATATTAAGATCCTTCTGGGTGAAGACATACTTCAGGCTCTTATGGTCAGTAAAGATCTCTACTCTATCTCCGTACAAGTAGTACCTCCACAACTTAAGTGCAAACACTACTGCTGCTAGCTCCAAGTCGTGGGTCGGGTAATTCTTCTCATGATCACGGAGTTGACGTGACGCATAAGCGATTACCTTCCCATGCTGCATCAAAACACATCCCAATCCTCTGCCTGAAGCATCGCAGTAAACTGTGAATCCTCCGGTCCCATCTGGAAGTGTGAGAATGGGAGCCGTTATTAAACCTCGCTTCAACTTCTCAAATGATTCCTGACACTCTACTGTCCAAACGAACGGCACATCCTTGTGGGTCAACTGGGTCATCGGCACTGAAATCCTTGCAAAATCAGAGACGAACTGCCGGTAGTAGCCGGCCAAGAAAGCTGCGAACTTTTGCCACTGAACTGGGTACTGGCCATGCCTCGATAGCCACAATCTTCTGGGGATCCACTTCTACTCCTCCTCTGGTAATGATGTGACCTAAGTAAGAAATGCGATCGAGCCAGAACTCGCATTTACTGAACTTGGCGTACAACTGGTGCTCTTTGAGAATCTGGAGGACAATTCTGAGATGCTGCTCGTGCTCTACTTCACTCTTGCTGTAGACCAGGATGTCATCAAGGAACACTATCACAAACTGATCCAAGTAAGGCATGAAAATACGGTTCATGAGGTCCATGAACACTGCCGGCGCATTGGTCGCTCCAAAGGACATAACTAGAAACTCCCAATGCCCGTACCTCGATCTGAACGCCGTCTTCGGGATGTCTTGCTCTCTGACTCTGATCTGGTGATATCCTGACCGCAAGTCTATCTTCGAGAAAACTGAAGCCCCTTTGAGTTGATCAAACAAGTCATCTATCCTTGGAAGAGGGTATCTGTTCTTGATTGTCACTGAGTTCAAGGTACGATAATCTACACATAGCCTGGACGTACCATCCTTCTTTTTCACAAGAAGCATCGGGGCTCCCCAAGGCGATCCACTAGCACGAATGAATCCCTTGGTTCTAAGTTCTTCAATCATCTTGTACAAAATCTCCAACTCTGAAGGCGCCATTCTGTAGACTCGCTCTGATACTGGTGCTGTCCCGGGAATCAAGTCTATGGTGAACTCAATCTCCCGTTCTGGCGGCATCCCTGGAAGTTCCTCTGGAAAGACATCTGGAAACTCTTCAACTATCCGGGGCAACTGCACTGCTGCTACTGCCATCCGCAATACTGGAGGAGATGGCTCTACTGTGCCTCTGAAAAATAAAAACTTTGGCTCTCCGGGAATACTAAAGACAACTCTGCCAATATGGCAGTCTATCCTAGCATAATGGTTCCTCAACCAATCCATGCCTAGGACTACATCATAGTCTGCCATAGGGAACTCTATGAGTCTAGCGGGGAACTCTCTACCGCTAACTACGATCCGACACGAGAAAAACACTCGATCTACTCCCACAAGACCATTACCAGTAAGTATATTGAGCCTCACTGATAATGACTCGGGCTCCAATCCTATCCGTGTCGCGAATCGTGCAGACGTGAATGAATGCGATACACCAGAATCAAATAATACAGATGCTGGAAAGGTGTTGACGAGAATAATACCTGCCACTACCTCACCTGGTGCAACTTCTTCTTCTATGGTCATCATCATTGCCTGACCTCTAGCTGCGGGTCCCCTCTGCTGGAAACCCCTCTGTCAGTTCTGTGCTGGAGCCTGGGTGAACTGCTGCTGGTTCTGCTGATGAAAGGCCTGGGCCTGAGGCAACAATGGCCTCGGGTACTGCTGCTGCTGCTGAACTGGAGCTGGGGCTGGTCCTCTCACCGAAGAACTAGAAAGGTTGGATGATGATGGACCTCTCCTATTCGGGCAGGTCACTATCTGGTGGTCTGCTCCTCCACAAGCCAGGCACAATCCCTGTGCCCTACGACACTCTGCCACTACATGGCCCGGCTTCCCGCAATGAGAACATCCCACCGCGGAAGACTGCTTCTGCTTCTGCTGCTGCAGGTACGTCGGGGTCGAATGCTGAACCGACGTCACTGAGGCCGCCCGCCTCGGAGTTCCAATGGTTATACCCCTAGCTGCCGGGGCTGGAGCTGAAGATTGGTGCATCTGGTTGTGGGACCGCTTCCTGCCTCCGGTCCTGTCCACAATTCTCCGAGAGGTATACTCATGCCTCCTCGCTGCCTTCAACACTGCATCGAACGTCTGGTGCTCGAACTGCTCCACAGCCAATAATATCTCTAAATGCAGTCCCTGCTGGAACGGCTGGGCCCTATCGAATTCGGTTGCCACCAAGGTGGGGGCGAACCTACTCAGCCTGGAAAACTCTGTTGCATAGCCATCGACCGTCCTACCTCCTTGCTTCAAGTTGGTGAATCTCGTCTGCAGGTCGTACCGTGCCACCGCATCGAAGTACTTCGTCTGGAACCTCTCTCTGAACGTCGCCCAAGTGACTGGCGCTGCTAATCCCATGGCCTGAGCTGCCCACCAATCGCGAGCCAAGTCTAACAACTGTAGGCGTACCACCGCCACCTTTTCATTTTCAGGTGTCCTAGCTGCTTCCAGGACCACCTCGGTATCCTGAAGCCAAGCGTCCGCGGCAATCGCATCTTCACTGCCGTCAAAGAACGGAGGGTTCAAGCGCTTGAAACTGTTGGCCGCCTGATTCCCTTGGGGACCTCCTCGGTTTAGTGTATCATGAACTTCCTGGTACAAGGCGTCGCCTCGACGATCTTGGGATGCAAGCAGTTCTCTGATAAGCCCTACCAAAGGTCCCTTATCCTGTCTAGCTGGTTGAACGGGCGGAGCTGCCTGAACTGGAGGTTCCGAGCCTCCGGGAAGCATAACTCGGGAGGCTACTCCAGAGTGCTGAGCTTGATCTTCCTGGCGCTGGGGTGCTTGCTGAGCTTCCTCTGGCTGGTTGGCAGGTCTGGGAGTAATGCCGCTGAAGAAGACGACATAAGGAACAGTAAGGAAGGACCAGGACAGATCAATGATACAAGCGTGTGATCAAGTCAAGAATCTTAGGGATTTGAAGATACGAGCAGAGATCAACGGCGAATATTGATTGAGACATCTATTCGGTAAACCCTCACATTTCTTGATTGACAAGACCTGCATGGGCCACCACTTAAACCTTGTCACGCCCCAGAACCAGAATACTGGAGAACGGGGGCAGACATAGCCAGCTACGTATATTGAAATAGAATACATCTCAACTATACGGTCACGGCTGTCTAGATATGAGGGTTTACTACAAGCCAGCAGTCTCTTAAGGTCAAGCCTATTGTCTCAATCTCAAGCAATTAACAGAGTTACAAGATGTTAGAGCATCAAATATATATATATAAGGCGTCCCAAATATTATATATTGGATGATCATGAAGCTAGTCGTACAAAATGATAGGACTAGCAAGAGTTCAGTCATACATGATCAACCCTAGGATTTGTTAATCATGTTTACAGCCCGTAGGCAGACAGTAAGTAAATGTGCATCGAGCTAACAGGTGCTCGTCGGCTAAACGCCTCAAAAGAATAAATTTACATATAAGTGGGTGAAACAAAAAGAAAAACCCACTCTTGGCCCGGGTTCCGTCTAGTTGTCACCATTGGGCTGGAAGCTTGGTAGATCCTCGGGAGCTGCTCTAAAATCTGGCCACACAAAACCAGCTGGGTCAAACCCCAGAAAGAGCAAGTGCCACAAAGGAGGCCACAAATAAGAACAAAAGCCAGCATATTAGAACATAAAGAATAAAAAAAAGTACAAGTAGTAAAGTACACAGGGCGATAAACGACTAGGGACGTGGAACCATTCCGGGAGCCAGGTTACAATCCTTAAACCAAACAAGGACCGGGATTGTACCCCTTCGCCTGAATAGCTCACTGTCTCTACCCATTTATCGTTAGAAATAAGTAAAGCAATCAAGATCAAGAGTTCCAGGTGCAGGGGCTAGACAAGACTTAGACAGAGCTGGACACCATTCATTCACAATCGGCCAGGCAAGTACTACGGCTTACTACTTTAACTAACTAGGGTTATCACAAGCCTAATTACTAACAAGATGCAAGTGAAAATTTCCAGTCCCAAGCCCTGCAGACTATCCAGTTATCCTTCCGCGGGTTGAGAGTTATAGGTGGGTACATTGCCCGGGAGACAAATATACCCTTAGGTGACTTAGAGGGTGCAACACATGACTGTGTGCTGAAAATGTGATCTACTCGTCGGCAAGCTACAAGTCCATTAAAGCGCCCAGATAACGAGATTGCCTGTGACTGGGAATTCTCCATGTTCTAGTTTGATCTAATCGTTATCCTAATCCAATTTAGCACGAGTCCCTGGCCGTGGTACCCAGGGAGTCACGTCCTAGACATGATGCAAGACAAAGCAAGTGGATTGTACAAGCAAGCAAGCAGGAGCACCCACGGTGTCAAGTTGATTATACGAGTCTAGTTACAAGTTACAAGTTACAAGTCAAGAGTGCGCCGCCACGGGCCACTATCAAGTTATCAAGATAAATCATGTCAGGGTACTTGTCAGGAGTGCACCACGACGGGCCACTATCAAGTCAGGTTGGTCATGTCAGGAGTGCACCAATACGGGTCACTGTCGTATTATGCTAGTTCCTTGTCATACCAGGCCATGTACAATAGTCATTCCAAACATACTAAGTAAAATCAAGTTCATAATAAAAGGCGTAAGGATATAAAATGGACGTAAAACATCTAATAAAATATCAATATATATAGGGCTATAGAAGAGCCAAGCTAAAAGAAGAATAAAACCAAGTCTCCATGATTGGACATATTGTGCAAGGGGTCATGGGGTTGGATTGCGCAAGAGTCAAGTGCGCCAGGGGCCAACTGCGCAGGGTGAGCTGTGCAGGGTACCAACTGCGCCAGAGATGGATGGCGCAGCAGATGCGTTACGCGGGATCAAATTGCGCAGGGGTTAGACTGCGCAGGAGGGGATAGCGCAGGGTGAGCTGCGCAGAGGGTGGACTGCGCAGGAGTCAGGTTGCGCAGGGCCAACTGCGCAGGGGTGAGTGCGCCAAGGGAGGTGCGCGGTCCAGCCCAAGAGGCCGGGCGCAATCGGCTATGCGCAATGAAAGGCGCTGGCCGAGAAGGAAGGTGCGCAGTTCACCAAAGGGTGAGCTGCGCAATCGGCCTTGCGCTAAAGAGCGCAGGCCGAGAGGGCTGCTTCTCCAACCCGAGAAGAACTCCAAAAACTTCAAAACTTCAATTCTTCATAACTTGACCAAATCAAAACCAAATCTAGATTTTCAAAGTTCTATCTTGAGTAAATTCGAATTCTCTTCCACATGGAAGCATCAAAACATAGAAAAATCGAAGTTTAATAGATCAAAACCAAGGATTTTCGAAAATGGTTAAAACCTAGATCTAGAAAAATGGAAGCTCTAAATCACAAAATGTCAAGTTCTAAAGTTGTTCTCCATGGCCTAATCTAGCTAATGGACAAATAAAAAGTGGTGCTTATTTGATGGCAAGGTGCACTTGCCTATGGTGTGGTGTTGTGTGAAGAAGGAAGAAGAAGAAGAAAATAAATGAAAATAATGAGGAGAGAGAAAAGTAGGTGGGGATTTATGATGGTGGGTTGTGTTGTGTTGAGGGTGGAGTGTAGGTTAAAGTGTACCAATACATGTTAACCCAAACCTAATCAAACCAAACCAATTAAAACTGAGCCGAACCAAAACCCGAAATACGAGAAAAACCCACAATTCCGCAAGTCAAGAAAATTAAAATACATGCCAAAACCCAGATACGAGTATAAATACGAAAATACAGGAAATGGGGATGACAGCTGTCTTGTCAAAATTCAAGACTCCTATGACCATGGCGCAGTTGGCAGTAACTTTTCCTGCGCAAACCAACACTTCAACAACCAAAGTGCATCCCAAGCACTCTAAAGCAAGGACTGCTGATGCGCAAACCACAGCTTCTGTGGTCAGAACCAGTGCACTTTCTGCCAAAGCTTCTAATGCACAAGTGGCCAGTGCGCCATCTACCCATGCGTAAATCAAGCATGCGCAATCTAAGAGTAACAGCCCTTTGGCTAAACTCTCCTCTTCTCATAACAAAGGAAAGACCTCTGTTTCTCCCCTTAAACACTCTGCTGTTCCAGCACAATCTACTGGGGGTAGTCCTTTGGCTATTCTTCTTCCTCCTCAAAACAAAGGAAAAGGCCCGTTGGTCTTTTCTCAGACTTCCTTGTCTCATGACTTGGAAGACAACAGAGGGAAACGCTCTTTAGCTAACCCTTCTTCTCAAAATAAAGGAAAAGGCCCTTTGGTCTTTTCTCAGTCTTCCTCGGTCTTTACCAAAGAAGATCAAATTGAACGTGTCTCGGCACCTGTCAGTACAAGAACTCCTACAAACAAGGATTCTTCTTTCCTTCATGACAAGGGAACTTGTACTGATCAAAAAGGTATTCTGCCTACCCCAGTAGCAGAATTCCAAGACCTTTCAACTTTCAAAATATCCCGTTCCAAACAGGGAAAACTGTTGGTGTCTCAAACAGAAACCCCTGGGGGTGAATTTGCAGACCTAAGAACATATCTTAACAGGCCAACTTCGGCAAAACGTAAGCAACCTATGCCAAAGGTCAAGCCTCAAAGACAAACCTCCAGGAACAAAAATCCTGATACCTATGCCAATGAGGTAAGCACTTCCTTGTACACACAGGGGACAAAACATTTGAAGAATCGGAACCATGTTCCGAATATTGTTAAAGAACATATTCCTCGAACCTTTCCTCGTCCTGGCATGGTTTTTGATCTCCGAGAACATCTTAGGCAAAAACGGGATAGTGCCTCAACTCCTTCAGTTCAATCATCTGATCATTATTGCAATCATAAAGTCATTATCCAATATTGTTGTCAAACAACAAAGCGATCTGTCTTCGATCGTTTGACTTTTGCTAAAACTGAACCAATGTCAGAGGATGAAGATGAAGTCCTATATGCTTCTGTTAACATGACTTCTCGAGACACTGGGGGTAGAAGGTGCTCTAAGCACGGCAAACCTCGCAAACCAAGCCAACGGTATCTAGATTTACTCCAAGAATCCTCTGAAGGAGTATTTCAACATACCCGTTCCCGAAGCCGAGAGAGAAATCTTCTTCAAGATCCTTCGGGTTATCTTCCCACTTCTCAGTCAGGAGACGACGCTTTCTCAGACTATGATGCATATAGCGAAAGTTCTGAACGTACAGTGTCTTCCACTGTACCAAGAGAAGTGACGGCTTATGTTATCAATGAAGATCCAGATGCTTCCACTTCTGTAAACCAAGAACAACGAATTATTGTACTTGAAGATAAACTGAAGACCATGGCTGAAATGGTCGCCAGTATGCATTCCATCATTATGGCACAACATGCCACACCACCGACTGTACCAGCTGTGAATCCTGAAATCATAGCTTCATCAGTGCCTGTCAACACTGGGCTGGGGGTAGTATCTCCTCAAATGCCTCCTGTACAAGTACAAGTTCAAACTACACCTAGTCAGTCTGGAGCTGGGGGTAGTGCCTATAATGCTGTTCCTCCTCCTACCACTCTGATCCAACCTACTCCTTCTTCATCATCCGAAGATGCCAATGAAGCTGTAAAACTCTTACGAACTCAGTTCGAAGCTTTCAAGGAGAAGAACAACTTGCAAAGGTTGGGGATCAAACAGCCTTACCCAGTTGAATGGAAGGAAGTTCCATTTCCTCCCAAATACAAGATTCCAACAATCTCTCTTTTCGACGGCAGTACCTCACCAAGCCAGTTCATCAATCACTTCGAGGTAATGACTGTTCAACTCTAACCAAATGACGCTCTTCTTACCAGAGTGTTCGTCGGTTGTTTAGCCGGCGTAGCATACGACTGGTACAGAAGTTTGCCCGATGGTTGTATTACTTCTTTCGCAGGACTTAAGCAGATCTTTCTGGAAAGATTCTATGAGGGATTCAATGACATGACTATGTTTGCCCTCAATAAAATCAAACAGAAACATAATGAAACTGCTGAGAGTTTTATCGAACGGTTCCATCGAGAAGCCTTGAAGATGCCTCCAGGGACTCCTGCTGTTGTTACCATAGACACTTGCAAGGCTAATCTCTTGCCTATCATCAGTATGTGGACAGGCTCAACTCAGTTCCAAGACTGGCCATCCTTTATTATCAATGCCAAAGCAGCTGAAGTAAGTGCTGAGAAATTCAAACAGCTGGGGGTACAGATGTCTAACCCAGATCGAGACGAACATCAATCATCAGGCGGCGGTAATCGTCAGAACAACCACAAGAACAAGGAAACTCTGAACATTAACCTGAAAAGCAAAGAGTCCTTGGCTGTCAATGTAGCTCCGCCTACATCTACTTCTACTCCTGCTGCACCTCAACCGAGGGAACCTCGCCCTAAGGTAGAGTATTCGTTTGATGAAAATAACACAGCAAGCATTTTTGAGTGTTTACTCAAAAGCAATAAGATCCAGCTTCCAGACCCAAACAAGCCTGATGAAGTTGGTAAGACCGATCATCCTAAGTATTGTGTCTACCACCGATTCATTGGACATCCTACTCGAGCATGTTATGTGCTCAAGGGTAAGATTCAAGAGCTTGTCAATACTGGAGTTGTTACCCTGCAGTAAGATGAGAAGACTGTTACTGCCAACATGGTTTCAGTCCAGTTCGGTAACTTTCTCCCGCAGATGATACAGCATGGTGTCATTCCTATTCCGAAGGCTACTCTCGAGATTGAAAATCTTCCTTCTCCACCTAACGAAGGTCTCGTTCCTTTGTCTCTTGACAATGGCAAAGTTATGTGGATCCATCTCGACCTTACTTCAGAGTTCGAGGATTCTTCTTCTTCCAAGAAGAAAGGTCGCTCCAAAAACAAGACAAAGATCTGCAATATGGTGTCTTTTGACCCCATAGTTGATGAAGAAATTCTGTTGAGCACCAGATCAGGGAAAACTTATCTGAAAGATTACTCTGAATCTCAAGAGAATCCTGCCTCTTCTTCTGAATCTGTCCCAGCACAACCTGCTGCTATTGAAGAAATTCCTTCTACATCTTCACCAGTTGTGGTTCCTATTCCTCCCAAACTAGTGGCTGCTGATAAAGGCAAGCAACAAGTCCGCTTCGATAAACCCTTGAAGAAATCAACTCCTACTGGGCTTGAGAAGCCTTATAATTTCGATATATTGGCTCAACTAGCCAATACACCAGCAAGGCTGTCTATCTTTGAACTCTTACGTCTTTCCAGAGAGACACGAGAAACTCTAAGTGAAGCTCTTATGCAAGCTGAGACTTGTTTAGCCTTTCTCAAGAAGCCAGAAGCAGAACCAGTCTCTTGTCTCCATTGTCATAGTGTTCTGGAGTTGATTTCGAACATTACTTTCACACAAGATGACATGCTGATGGAGGACAATAGGCATGATCGTCCTCTCTACTATACAGGATATGTTAATTCGATGAAAGTCGATCGTATCCTGATAGATCCAGGATCTGCTCTCAGCATCATGCCGAAAACAATGCTCGATGCTCTGAAAATTCCTGTACATAGTCTCTCCACCACAATCACCACCATCCTTGGATTCAATCAGGGAAGGAGTGAACCTTTGGGCAAGATTCGCTTAAAACTCCAAATAGACAATCTTCGCACAAAAGTTACCTTCTATATCATTGACAATCATGGTTGTTCTTATAATGCTCTATTGGGGAGACCATTCTTACATGAGCATAATATTGTTCCATTAACCCTTCATCAATGTTTCAAATATGTTGATGATAAGGGAGAGGTCCATAAGGAAGTTGCGGATCTTTATCCCTTCAAAGGCGTTGAAGCATACTGCAACGACGCTCGAATGTACAAGGATAAATTCATGAAGATTGTATTAGCCTTAGACACTGAAGAAGAACAAGAAGCAATGCCTAAAGACACTCTTATCATACCTGTCAAAGGGCGAGTTTCACACCCTCAGTCTTCTAAACCACTGGCTATTCACTTGCCAGTTAAAAAGAAATCAGTTGATGCTGATCAAGATCAAAGGGAGCTCACCTCTTCTGAGCCACTTGTTATCGACCTATGTCGTAACAAGGACAAAAAGCAGCTCACTCCTTCTGAGCCACTTGTTGTTGATCTCACTCGCAACAAGGAAAAAAGGGAGCTCACCTCCTCTGAGCCACTTGTTATCGACCTCCGTCGTAACAAGCCTCCCCCACGTTCTTCTTCTTCCCCTCTTGTAATTAATCTGACCAAGCCTGCTAAGGCTAAAGGTCCTATTATAAATACTGATGTACAAATCAATGAAAAAGCACCTACTTTCCAGTATACTGATGTTATTTATTATACTAAATGCTATTTGGATATGTTAGATAGCTTCCAATCAATTACAATGGGAGTTGTACAATCTCTTCAGACAGAAGTCTCACTTGAAGATCCAGATGATTCTTACCGTATTTACCCTTCTCGAAAGAAAGGTAAAAGTCCAATACTTTTTAGTAAAGGACCAGAAAAACAATTCAGCTATACGGATGATAGCAAACTTAACAATACGGGACTCTCCAGCTCCATCGTTATAGTCAACAATCAAAAGACATCATCCGAAAAATGGGCTATGACTTTAAAAGTGGCCTTAATTACGGTAAAGGTAGACGAACTCCTATCCGCACGACTGTTCCGAAAGGAAAGTCGGAAATGTACTACAGCAGGACTAAGAAAGGTCTCGGATATGCTTCTCCTCCACTGTTATCCCCAGCAGTCTCTGACTCCGACAGTGAAGAACGCTCTAATTTATCTGATTCTAGATCTTGGAATTCTGATACTAGCATTGGTGAAGTTCACAGGCTGATCATATCATCTAACATGGTCTCCGCTGAACTAACAGAAGGCTATGATGAAGACGTTGAAGAAAATCTTGAAACAGATCCTTGGGCTCAACATATGGATAACCAATGGGTACTTCACTTTGAACAACGTGAACCTCCTACTGAAGATCAATTAGTTCAAGTTGATGTAGGGAAAAGCTGGTCACCTCGTCCAATCTTCATCAGCAAGAATCTTCCAAAAGCAGACAGACAAGAGTTGATTCTTCTTATTAAAGAATATATCGACATCTTTGCCTGGAGTTATGAAGACATGCCAGGACTAGATCCCAAAATCGCTACTCACAAATTGAATATCCTGCCGAATGCAAAACCGGTCAAACAACAACAACGGCATTTCAAGCCAGAAATGATGGACGCAATTGACAATGTAGTCAAAAAGCTCATTACTTGTGGTTTTATTCGAGAAGAGCAGCATCCTGACTGGGTGGCCAACGTCGTTCCAGTTCTAAAGAAAACCGGCAAGGTTCGAGTCTGTATCGACTTTCGGGATCTTAATGAAGCATGTCCAAAAGATGAATTTCCTTTTCCTATCACGGATGTCATGATTGACAATACCTGTGGGTTTGAGCGAATATCCTTTATGGATGGATTCTCTGGATATAATCAGATCAAGATGAATCCTGAAGATGAAAAGCATACTTCTTTCCGCACTCCTCGTGGTGTCTATTGCTATACAGTGATGCCATTTAGTCTCAAGAACGCTGGTGCAACCTACCAATGAGCTATAAGTACCATCTTCAAAGATCATCTTCGTAAGACTGTTGAATGCTATGTTGACGATATTGCTGTCAAAAGTCGTCTAAAGGAAGATCACATTCAAGATTTAAAAACTATCTTCAATCTCATGTGCCAACATCAACTAAAAATGAATCCCACCAAGTCATTCTTGGGTGTCTCTAGTGGCAAATTTCTCGGCTTCATCATTACCTCTAAGGGTATACACGTAGATCCCGAGAAGATCAAAGCCATTCAAGAGATGCGTCCTCCACGCAACCTAAAAGAGCTACGAGGATTCCAAGGTCGACTTACGTACATCAGGAGATTCATTTTAAACTTGTCTGGACGCTGCAGACCATTCACTCAACTAATGAAGAAGGGTGTATCTTTCGTTTGGACTGAAGAGTGTCAACGATCATTCGACGACATCAAAAGATATCTTATGAAACCACCAGTTTTGGTGCCACCAATCTCTGGTATTCCATTCTTAATGTATGTCCGTGCTATGGACCATTCATTGGGTACTTTACTCGCCCAAAAGAACAAAGAAGGTCATGAACAGGCCATCTATTATCTTAGCCGTACTATGATTGGTGCTGAACACCGTTATAGTCCGGTCGAAAAAGAATGCCTGGCTCTCATATTTACTGTACAGAAGACAAGGCATTACATCATTGGTCAAACTATTCATGTCATATCCCGAGTTAATCCTCTTCGGGTACTCATGAAAAAGCCCAGCACACTTAATTCTCGGCTGGCTACGTGGGCAATCCTGCTAGCTCAGTATGACATGGTGTATGTTCCACAAAAGTCTGTCAAAGGTCAAGCGCTGGCAGATTTCTTAGCAGCTCATCATGTGCCAGAAACATCTAAGCTCTATGACAAAATTCCAGACGAGACATTGGAAGTCAACATGATCTCTGAAGAATTTTTAACCTGGCGTCTATTCTTTGACGGTGCATCAAGGATCGGACCAAATGGTGCCATTGTGGCGGGTGTTGGAGTGGTCCTCGTTTCTCCAGACGGATCAACTATCCAAAGAGCCTACTCTCTAGGTGAATCTTGCTCCAACAATGTAGCGGAGTACAATGCTCTACTCATCGGCCTTCAGTTAGCCAAACAACTGAACGTTGAATATCTCGAAGTCTACGGTGATTCTAAACTGGTTGTTAATCAGGTTAGAGGAACCTATGAAGTCCGTCATCAAGATCTGGTGCCTTATCACGAAGCAGCGATTAACATAGCTACATCATTCAAAGCTTTCTTCATAGACTATGTTCGACGAGCTTGCAACACAGAAGCAGATGCTTTGGCCAATCTTGCAGCTGTCTTAGCCATCCCTATCAAAAGACAGCAGGTCGTGGTTATCTCCAACCGAAAACTGTTCTGCATCGAAAATAATCGTAATATTGAATTCAGCAAATTTGCTGAAGTCAATGTTATCGATGACGATTGGAGAACTCCTTTTATTGACTTCGTAGTTCATGACATACTCCCTGAAGATCCTAAGGAGGCTACGAGTGTTCGTCGAAGATCGTTACGATTCTATTACAATCAAATTACCAAGACCCTTTATCGACGAACTTATGACGGTCTTCTTCTACGCTGTCTTGCTGGTGATGAAGCCAAACAAGTTTTACGTGAAGCTCACAATGGTGTTTGTGGAGCACATCAACCTGGTCCTAAACTACAGGATCGCATTAGACGCATGGGTTACTACTGGCCCTCTATGGTATCAGATGCCATTGAATATGCAAGGAAATGTCATACTTGTCAAATCCATGCAGACTTCATTCATCAACCATCGGAATTCCTACACCCGACTGCTGCTTCTTGGCCTTTCGAAGCATGGGGCATGGATGTCATAGGTCCCATCAATCCTCCTTCTTCTAGAGGACATCGGTTCATACTGGCAATAACGGACTACTTCTCCAAGTGGGCTGAAGCTATACCTCTGGCTGAAGTCAAGACTAGTAGCATCATCAACTTCGTTAAACACCACGTCATCTATAGATTTGGTGTACCTCAAAGAATCATCCATGACAATGGACCTCAATTCATCAGCCAGAAGTTCACCAGATTCTGTGATGATCACCGGATTGACAATGTCGCCTCGACAGCATACAATCCTGCCGCTAATGGTTTAGCTGAAGCTTTTAACAAAACCATAATCATGCTCCTTAAGAAGTTTGTATCCACTAACAAACGGAACTGGAGTGAGAAACTCGGCGAATGTCTTTGGGCCTACCGAACTACGGTCCGTAATCCTACAGGCTTTACACCTTTCTCTTTGGTGTATGGCTGTGAAGCTGTTCTTCCTTTGGAGCTGCAAATTCCTTCTTTAAGGATTGCCATTGCTAACGAGCTTACTACAGAGAATAACGATCTTCTTCGACTTCAAGAATTAGAAGCACTTGATGAGAAGCGATTAATGGCTCAACAGCATATTGAGTTATACCAAGCCCGCATCTCGAAGACTTTCAACCGCAAAGTTAAAGTCAGAACATTTCAGCAAGGAGAACTTGTTCTAACGGTCAGACGTCCTATGACTATGACTCATATGAGCAAAGGGAAATTCGATGCGAAATGGGAAGGTCCCTATGTCGTAAGCAAAGTCTTCTCAAATGGAGCTTATCAACTCTCAGAGCTTGATGGTCGAGTTGCTATGATGCCTATCAATGGAAAGTTCCTTAATAAGTATTATGTATAAATGTAAATGCTTGTAAATCATCAGACAAAATCAAGTTCATGAATAAAATTCAAATTTTATTTCATTATATGAGAGAACATGATATTAAAGATCACTATCATCTCTCTCTATATTGGGACGCGGGCCACTGCCGTCCTTCTCGAAAACACGATCAGCAAAAGAGCCGAGAACCTCCTTGCTGGAACCCACGAGGAACTTGCAAGCGGCCATCCTCATGGCTTCTTCTTCTTCAGTCCTTCCTGGTTCGAGCAGGAAGTCCAAAATGTCTCGTGGCGGCTGGGGTGCAGACGAACCTTCACCTGCTTCTGCTACCTTCGGTTGAACTGGATCAGCAGGGCGTTCTTCAGTGCCCTTCTGAGCCTTCGGGACGATCTCAGCCTTCTTGGATGCTTCTCTAGACGACATTTTTATGTTGAAGAGTAGAAGTGTTCGTTCCGGTCAGATTTCTGCTATATTTATAGGTAGAAGTTCCTCAAATAACGAAGCGACACATTCATCTGATGGTTCGTCCGTTCATTAATGCCTGACGGTTCGTCCGTTTAACACATTCATCCGACGGTTCGCCCATTCATTAATGCCTGACGGTTCATCCGTTCATTTATTATCACCTGACGGTTCATCCGTTCATTAAATTTATTCACCACCTGACGGTTCATCCGTTCATTAAACTCATTCACCACCTGATGGTTCATCCGTTCATTAAATTCATTCACCACCTGACGGTTCATCCGTTCATTAATTCATTCATTACCACTTGACGGTTCATCCCGTTCATTATCATCCATCATTTGACGGTCTTTTCGTTCATTTATCTCACATACATTGACGATTCATCATCGTTCATTATCCACATCAGCAACTTGTCGTTTTCGATTAAGTTGTCAAATTGAAATAATAGTATTCAATATATTCTGCCACGTCCATATTACCTCTGAGCAGATATAATGAATATAATTATTTTCTACAAGAAATATATCATGTCTTGCACCTCTGAATATATTTTCTATCTCTATTATTTATATTTAAATAAGATATGAAATAAATAATGGAGCCACAACAAAATATCTTTTATTTTTCAAAATATGAGGCATTACAGAAATGCATCTACGACAATAAACACAAAAAATACAAAAAGTTCTATTAAGAAGGAGGAATGATCAAATTGTCGATCTGCTGCTTCAGAGTCTGCAGCTCTTCTTCATGAGTAGATGTCACCTTTCTTCTAGCCTCTTCCATTCCTGTTTTTTTCATTAAAAACCGGCATGTCTATTGTCTGGCGGGTAATTTCTGCACTATGGGTTGCCTCATACTTTTCCCTTTCCTGAATTAAGGCATTGAATTGTTCAATCATAAGTTGGTGATTAGCAGTTTCCTCTTCAAATTCTTGCTGGAGGCGAGTAATCTCTGCTTTCAGTTCAGCAAGTCTCTGTCCTTTGCTTTCAGCCATTAAAGTAACTGATTCTATCTTAGAGTTGTATTTAGCTGATTTTGCAGAATGAGCCTCCAGAAGATTTTGAAGGTTCACCCTTTCTATATCAGCTGCTTGAGCCATTCGCTCAAACTCAGCCTGCACTAGGGATTCTATTCCTTCTTCTTGAGCTCCTTATAGTTCTTTACGGAGACTTCTAATTCATTCAATATGTGTTCAAGGAGAGTGGCCTGAGCTTCGTCTCCTTGCTCCCTTATGGCTCTTATTAAGAGAGAAGTTGGCTTCCTAACCATAAAGAAATTAGCTCCTTCTTTTTCTATCATCTTATGAACAAGAGGTCCCAGCGACTCGAAGAAGCATCTGGTAAAAGACTGGACAACTTGTTGATTAATGGCCAGAGTTCCAGGAGTCGCAGCTACTCCTGTTGAAGATGAGGCAGCAGGTTGCTCGATCCTTTGTGGCTGGATAGCAGGTTCTTTAAAAAAAGGAGCTAGAGTGGAGCTGGTCGCCCCTCTTATTTGTTCTTCTGTAAAAGTAAAATTGTTATTTTACCAGTTGTCTGCTAATGACCAAGAGGATCAAATAAAAGCGGTCTTACCTTGGTTCGATTCAGCAATAGGCTTATTTCCTGCAGGAATGGATTCCTGTTGAACAGAAGTAACTTCAACTGGCCTGGCTGCTGCCCGCCTCAGAACCACAGGATAGATGATGACTACTACTAATAACCACCGTGGTTATGGGTATTATAGCCAAGTCCGTCGGAGGTGTTGGCAGAGTTTCAAGATCTGCAAGAATTACAAATAAAGATATTAACTATCAATCTATCTTAAAAGAGAAGATTACTAAATCTCGTTTTATACCTTGAGGGCCGATGGCGGGAGTTTCTTTCATAACATCTTCATCGGTTGCTTCTTCAGGAGATATTTCTATCTCAACATCATCAGGATTTAGAGTATCAGCAACTTTTTCTGCAGACGCCTCCACTTCAATATCCTTTTCAGGATTTGAAGTATCATCGGCATCATCAGGAGATATATGTTCTTCATTATCCCTTTCGGGATCTTGTATATATTCATCAACATTTCCAGACGAAGAGCTTTCCTCATCTTCTTCTTCTTCTTCTGCATTCCTACTGTTAGTTGCAGTCTGATCCTCCTGCAGGCTATAACTGCAATCTTCTAAAGCTGCTATCATTTCACGATCTTCTTCCTCACGAAGAGTTCTAGGAGTAGGAGAAGGTTGAGTTGCCTCCGCAACAGGTGAAAGAGGTCGTACAACATTTTGTTCTTCCTCTGTGATGTTTTCTCTGGGCTTTTCAGCCTCAGTTCTTGGGTCAAGATTTCTCCTCTGTTCAGTCTCTTCAAGAGTTTTGCTCCCAGATTCAGAAATAGGTGTGGGAGATGACATTATAATTCCTGCTGCAGCATCTACTGAAGTCAGGATTTGCCTGGAAGAAGAGTCTGCTAAATTTCTTCTGGTGACCACCCTCTTCTTTCTGTGTAGGGGTCTGTCAGGACTCTCTACATTTATTGGTTCTGTTTGTTTCTGCACGGAAGTTGGTGTAGTGGCAGCTTCTTGATTTGTCTCGGCCAAATGCCGAGATTGAGATCTCGTGGTGATCTTCTCCGAAGAATGATCTAGTATCAATTTCTTCTTGGATGCCGGAGCAGGAGGCTCCTCTCTTTTCCTTTTCTTTGCGGGAGATCTACCCACTTTTAGAGAGATACGCATCGCTGCGTTTACTTCTTGAGGGAACATAATCTCCCTCGAAGTTTCTAAAGGTGCATCCGCCGGCTCGTGCACCTCATCATTTGCAGGGAGTGATAAAGCGACTCTTCCTTTTCTCAATCTGTTTGAAGATGCAAAACTATCTGCGAGACTAAAATTCTCGACAAAAGTGTTCGCGGATGTATAGAACACTGAATATGTGAATAGCATCCGAGGACCCTGGGGAGTGATCTTTGCTGGCATTGAGAATACGGCCTTTGTATCACGGGCATTGTAATAAGCCCAAGCTCGGGCTCCGTCGATCAAGAAACCCTTACCTTGGAGGCAGGTAATTACATTCCCCACGTGGAATTGATCATATCCAAATTGTCGAGCAAACCGGCTGGGGAGATATGGTTCTAAGTAGCATTCCTCTTCGAACCAGTATACCAGATGAGACGATCGAATTGTCTTCAACCATTCAAAGGCTGCACGGGTTAGAGGCTGTATCTTTGAGTCCACCATGTGTTTTGGCATCTGATCATGTCCGGCAGGGAGAGGAGCACAGCAGAAGTTCCATCCTCTGTTCAGATTTAAAACATATCTGCACTCGCTTAAAGATGTGTACTTCCATTTGCCCTGAGAGTACCTTCGTAGGAAGCTGCCATCAACCGGTCCCATGCCGGGATCCATTAAAGTGGGATAGTGAAGAAGCAACCATCCAAAGAGATATGTGTATGGCAGTTCGAGGTGGGGGAATTCTTTCTCTCCCTTTGCTTTCAACATCGAGTCAGCATACAGACGAAGACTCGCATTCAGCTTACAAGTCATCGCTGATAGCAGATCCACCTTGTAGCCAAATACTAACTTGACAGCGGCAAAAAGAACGCCGCGATGAAAGCGGTCCACGGCACTGGATCCTGGGACCACAAACCGTCGGAGCCAGTATGTCAGAAACCCTGCCAACTGGGCTTCTTTTGACATGGGTCTATAACCCATTCTTAAATAACTCTCCAGAGTGTCCTCTTTCTTTAAAGGTGGACATTGGTAATCATCTTTCATCTGTTTATCATAATTACCACTCTCCTCCATCAGCTTCATGACTTCTGTATTGCTCAAAGGTTTGAAGAAATCAGGATAACATTTGTCGTTTTCCTTGGTCTTCTTCTCCTCTAAATGGTTAAGGAACAGATACGGCAGCCACTTTGAGGAATAGCAGGTGTTGGCTGTAGCACTCTTGTAGAACAAAGAGCAGATCTTATAATGGCATAGCAGTTCCTCGAATACTGCTACCATTTCTGCATTTTCTCTTCTAAGTTTGTCTAACTCGTCATTGGTTGGAACAAACTCCTCATACGTAGCATCTGCCATGGACAGGTACGAGATATACTTCATCTCGTGGAGTGCAAACCCCATCTCTCCACCCGGGGTCATGAAGGTCCCTGTTCTATAATTGTACCTTTCAGACAAGACTAAGAACATATGTGGGTTGGGAGCAAAACCATATACAGTGGCGTGCACTGCTTGATACAGATTGATCTGTTGGAGTCTGTCTTCGAATGTCGTCAGAATCCAATTTACAATGTAGTTCCATCTCTTGTAATCTGGATTCACCAATCCAGTCAGTCTAATGTCTTGTTCGGGGTATTTCCCTTCAGCCTTTGCAAATTCATTTGCGAATATCGGTGTCCTGACAGGCATTAGCAAAGAGGAGTTCTCTGGCGAAATGCAGCCGGGTCTTAAGCCTCTCAACAGGACGCTGTATCTATCAGAGGAGCTGTAAAACATATCTTTCTTGTCTGACCCCTTCTTTACGAAGATTTTCCCTACACGGGCGTCCTGGAAAAGAGTGATGTTCCACTCCATCTTCCTTGGGTAGCTCGCATGAGCATACCGTGACAAAGGGAGGCAGCGGGCAATGTCTGGTATGAAGAATGATCTATCTTCCTGATGAACTATTCTCTCCTCCATCCTCGGCCTAGGCTGAGAGATTTTCTCAAAGGCATCACCGAACAGGAATAAGGGTTTCTTATGAATAACAGCATCAGCTGACTCTAGGGGCTGTCCATTCATCAAACACATTAAAGTCTCATTATCCTGGGAGATCAGAATAGCCTGACGGGAGGCCGGCAGGTCATATTGGGGATAATGAACATGAGACAGATCTTCTTTATATTCAGACTCTGAGAGAGTTCCCACAAAAGTTTCATATTCTGGGTCATCTCTCGTATTCACTGTATCAGACAAAAAAGAGACAAAAATTCAGTACAAGTCAAAATCAAAAAGTTCTGTCATCAAATTGTGCAACATCAGACTGCACAACATCAGATTGCGCAACATCAGTTTGCGCAAACATCAGACTGCGCGAATAAACAGTCATCAGTTTGCGCTGACAATCTCGCACAAATCAGCAGATTGCGCTGACATCTGCCAGCACAATTCAACCGATTGCGCGGAAAGTCGTTCTTCATAAAAATGAAGAACTTACTGAGTTGTGCAACCAGAACCCTAAAAAGGGTGGCGCAGTATGATCACATCTCTAAAAAGAGATGGATTCTGGGGGACAGTGAGATCGAAACCCTAAAAAGGGTTTTTGATCTGAAAAGTTCTCTACCTAACATCGCAGGATGCGCATCTTCATGACGAGAGACTCGTCGTGCAGTTCTGGAGGAGGATTCGGCCAGGGCCTTGCCCTTAGCGGCGGCGGTGACGGCGGAGGAACGTCGGGGTGCCATGAAAGTCGTCGGAGAAGGAGGACAGAAAGGGTTCGAGGATTTCTCTCAAAAGCACGAAGGATGCAAAGTAAAGAAATAAAAATAAAGAGATGGCTATTTATAGTCTTCAAATATGAAACGGCTGCCTCGGATTGCGCCTAAAATTGGGGGGCTATTCGATTTGCGCAGACAGCTCATCATCATGTGCAACTTGATTTGAATTTCAAAAATTCAAAGTATTTCGAAACTTTGAATAAAATCAACTTTCGAAAACTTTGAAGGGGGTCTTGTAGGTCCTAAAAAATCAAGTTGCATCAATCAACAAAGTCAAAGAATCAAGATACACATCATTTTGATGAATTGTGCATACAACAGATTGCGCAGTAATCCAATTGCGCATACTGGTTTGCGCATGCTCCCAACTGCGCAGGCTGACGTGGCTGAAGTCATCATTACCTAAATCAAATCAAATCTTCCTGACAACTGATAGCACGAAGAACGAGGAGACTGCTCGTTTATTGCGTCGCACAGTGCTCGAGGGCGGCTGACAGCTGGCAGCGCAATCCATTCCTGCGCAGTCTAATCCTGCGTAAACCAAAGTCTACGCAGTTCAGGTTGTGCATTCTATCAACATAACTGACAAAGTACACGTGGCATTCAAGCCATCAATTACTCATTACGTGGCAACTGCCTATACACGATCATGCACATTTCAATCAAATGATGCCATGTGTCCAAAATAGTTGGCCCACGATCCAGCAACTGCTTGCGCAGTCTATTGCTGCGCAGTCCATTGCTGCGCAAACCATCCTGCGCAGTCCAGAATAACTAAAAGTTAGTTATTTCCAGAACTCTATAAATAGAGTTTCAAGTCTTCATTTCAAAGTGGATCAGGAGATCAGATATCAGAGATCAGAAATCAGAGAGCCCAGGAGTTCTTGCCCAAGTGCTGCTGCATTCTTCCGAGGCTTTTGCCTTCAACTTTCGAGGCTTTTGCCTTCAGTTTCCAGAGTTGTCTTCAACTTCAAAGGCTCCGTCTTCAAAGTTCACATCGTCCAAGGGATAAAGCAATCGTCACCTACATTGGATTCCTATAGTTGTAATTTTCCCAGAATTCTTGTAATCTTTATTACACAGTTTGTATCAATAAAGTTTTATACTTTTGTTTTTGCAAACAGAGACTCCCAACCGAGGGACCGCCTCAAACTTCTTAACGTAGATAGGAACGCGAGAATCCCAACCGAGAGACCGCCTCGAATACTTAACGTAGACAGGAACGCGAGACTCCCAACCGAGGGACCGCCTCGAATACTCAACGTGGATAGGAACGCGAGACTCCCAACCGAGGGACCGCCTCGAAACACCTTAACGTGGATAGGAACGCGAGGCTCCCAACCGAGGGACCGCCTCGAACTTCTTTGAACTCGAGGGAGCGACTACTACGTAGCCTTCCAACTTAACTTGAACAAAATGTATTCCTTAAGTGCCATAGACCGTGGCTAACTTTACATCGTGCCAACCGTGGCTCGTGCTTTTAACTGAATTACGTCTTACGCGACGCTATCACCCAAGTCATACGTTATTTGACGGCCCACGAGATCGTGGGACTATTTGACTTGACAACCGCAGAATGAGCGGGACGGCACTTAGAATTACTTAGGTCGACCGGCATAACTTTGCCTAACTTACTCAAGCCTACAACTTAACCCGAGGGATGAGCCAAGGCTATTCCAAGCCTTGCGCAGTGGAAACGTGTATGCTTTATCGAGCATTTATGCGGGCGACGCCTATGACTTAGGCTAACT
This sequence comes from Iris pallida, assembly GCA_029216955.1. Classification (NCBI taxonomy): domain Eukaryota; kingdom Viridiplantae; phylum Streptophyta; class Magnoliopsida; order Asparagales; family Iridaceae; genus Iris; species Iris pallida. The sequence continues at coordinate 3,693,732 of JANAVB010009592.1, forward strand.
CATCGTTTGTGTCGAATACCAACTTTTCCCTCTCCCAAGCCGCGGGACGAAGGATCGAGTGTCATTTTAAAAGCACGCTGAGCCGACTTCTATTAAGATCGTGGGACCATTTTCCATGTTCTAAGACATTCCGACGGATCGGGATCATTTCCTTAGCTATGTGCGTTCCTAGCTTTTATATTAGCCTACTTGTGCAAGTTGAAAACAGACGAATTATTAAGTGATGGCTGAGATGAGGCAAGTTCACCGAAACTACCCCACCTGAGCGATGTCTTCGAGTCGCCGTTGTAAGGCCGAGTCCGAACGCCGTCGGCATTTCGATTCCTCCGATTGACTTCGCGGGACGGGGCACTACAACATACACCACTCAGAACAAGTCTCGTCCTCGAGACTTTCCTGAAGGCAAACCATCCTACCATTTCTATGGCCAAGACTTAATCGTATACACTCCGCCTACACGTTTCTTCGATTCCGAGCCACGCTCGTGTGTATCGTTAACTTAGTCGTAAGGCACACCAACTGATCCACCAATATTCGAACTCGTTCCATTTCAATGATCGCGTTACCGTCAACATTTCTTCGAAACTTACGATCTCAAAATCCTCGACACTTTCTCGTTCCTCAAGTCTCACTTGATTCAACGTATCACTTAGTTGGATCGTGCACATATTCCAGGCGTCCCCAAAATACATGCATTTCAGCCAAGCCTCGTGATAATGAATCCGCCATCATCACTCGAGTCGGATCGTGCACATATTCGGGCGTCCCTGATATACGTACATGTCAGCCGAGGCTTGCGAGTGGTGCCTCCGCTATTTCCTATCGTTTCGCACACGGATGTCTTCCGAACCGCTAGGCTATGTCTTTCGTCAGCACTGGAATCATAGTTCCCAAACAACGATATCAACACTGACCCCATCCTAAGGTCAACCAAATCGATGGTACGGGATTTTCTACCCAAGCTCGCATCACTCCGATTTCTAAACATCGAGCATCGATTTCCTACGCACATCCCAATATTCGTCGCTCGGGTACGAGTCGTTCAGTAAAGCCATTCTACGGTAGCTTACGTTTTTATCCAATTCTACATCGTATCAATATCGTTCGTTCATCAAGCCATTTCGCATCGTCTATCTCTTCGAACAAGTTCGACATTAGTTCGCCTATCATTCATTCTCAAATCAAGCACGCTATGACACAATTCATCTCTAAATTGTAATTCATATTTCACGTTTCTGAATCATCTATTCCAATTCACGTAATCGATCACAAGGTCGTCTGACTTAACAATATGCTACGCTCCGATCTCACGCGAATCCGATCATCCACGGTGGTTCATGAATCACCATGCAACGCTCCCGCGGAATAATCATTCTCATCGGGGCGTAACTCTTGTTTCGTGTCTAGACTCGTTCATTCTCGATACGCGGATTGGACCTACTCAATCCTCAAGTTTTACTCAATCGTCAATCACAAATCCTTTAAATCCTCGAATTCTCCTTCGCATCAAATCGACAAGTTGGGACAATCGAAGTTGCCGCATTCTGATTTTCCGAGTTCGATCATTCCCGCGACATGAATCACCATGTCAGCGCTCACGCGGAACGATCGCCCCAAATCCGACGCAACGCATGTGCGAGGCTAGAGTTGCGCTCGCACAAGACAAGATTATCGACGCTGTGGTTATCCGCGTAACCATCAAAACACGATCACTTTCATCCAAAGTACTAAGTATAGCGTCCAACCGAATAATAGCACTTGCACGATCGTTATTCACCGAGTCAGAGTACCCCCGAGTTATCGCATATCATCTTTGATACGCCTCAATACCATCGACGATATACGTAACCTGACGATCTTCATTTGCAACGAATTCTGAGTCGTACGAATGATGCTATCGTCCGACTGGATTATCTCCTCGAATCGTTTACATTATCAATTTTTTCAACCCAAATTCACGTATCGTTTATCCGTCGATCTTAAGTCATCGACTACGTATTTCTTCAATTCGCATCATTCCTTGCTAACTCAAACCATCGAGCAACATCGATTTCAATCCTCAGAGTCGTTTGCGTAACTTCAAATTTCAACTTTTCATGCACGCTATCTACCTGCCGTGCTAACTTTTCGTATACGATCCGTATCGATTCCCTTCAATCCGATTTTACCTACTCAATCGTTTTCGCGTTTCATACTCGTGCAATCCTCAATCTTTCGCTCTAATGATTTCCAAGACGGACCATACACCACTCGGGATTCGAGTCATCCAATCTAGACCAAATCACGTTCGCGTTATTCGCTAAGACATGTTTCGGATTCGTTCGACAAATCCCTAACGTAATCGTTCACGTCGCATCGATGCACTAAGTCGTTCGTAATATTTCCTCGAAATCTAAATCAATCTTCCGTGTACGGCTAAGCATTAGTCCGATAGCGTTCTTATCGATAGACACTCTAAGTGCATCTCCGTTCCCGACTGAACGATACTTAATATCGCTCGCGACTCGTTTGCTCCAAAAAGTCGAGGTGCGCGACGCGAAAAACAACTTAGCCAAAAGGTCGTGTGCATAGCCATCCTGTGCGGACTATATTCCGAGTTTGCATGCTCAATTGCTAGGGTCGATATTGGACTAATTAGGCATACACGCGACTTGCTAACATTAGCACCTGTTTTCTATCGAGTCAAGTTTGCAACGTTCGGCACAAAGGCCTTCGCCTATCGATCCCGTTCAACCGAGTACTTGTACGAGCTTTCGAAAATATTTAGACTTATTGTATGGACATGCGAGGGACATTTGAGAGAGAGCGCACCAACGATAACAACTTGCGGAAGCAACAGAGTTTTGCGGAAACATCGAAGTTAAAGAATTCAATCGACGGTCCAAGAATGTAAAGCCGTGCTCTGATACCATTATGTCACACCCCGCTCCCGTATAAGCGATCGTCCTCGCTAAGGCGTGATGTCGCACGAGCCTAGATTGCGCTTGTGCAAGGCGGGTTCCATAACGGCCGATTACAGCGGCTGCGACGGGGTCGTCGCAGAGAAGTCCCAAGCAGAGATATTGAACACGCAGCGGAAATTTAGAACAAACACAAGTTATTCAAAGAAGCTCTTTTATTGATGTTGAAACAACGGTTACATTGGGGGCACAAGGCCAAGATTACAATCACTCAAATACACTCGTCTCACATTACAAATCGCTCAGCTCTCTCTCATCTCTCGATACATATTTTTCGATCCAGCGGAAGCTTCGGAAGGAGATGTCCATACATTATGTCCCGTATAAGTCTTCGAATCCATGCGGCCGCACGCTTCGAATCGCCAAGGAACTCCGTGCCTCGACGCATCCAAGCGAGCTGCGCGCCACGAGCTTCTACCTGTGCCTGCACATAAAAACTGTGTGGGTGTCAGTACCACTGTACTGGTGGAGTGAGCTCCTCGCCCACCCATACAAAACCGACACGTTTATTTTTACTTTGTGCAATACAAGCCCCTTTACGATTGTCTTTCTAGTCTTGCCTTAGGATCGATTTTAGGACCGACGCTCGGCCTATTTAGTGTCTTTAGACCATCTCCGTGCCTTGCACTAATAACGTACCCATACTTTTTCCTCTAGACCTTTCTCGTGCTTGTATTGTCAACATACCGACTCATAGTTATCTTTCGTACCGTACTCTTGGACGTACGACTAGGTCGTATCGAATACTTGCCCGTGTCTCAAACATCGAGGCCGTGCCTCGAGCGTAACCTGACTTATCCAAACTTGCCTTACGGCCCTTCTCGACTTAACGCGCAACGACTAACCAAACTCGTGGAACCGTTGTAGAGAACTCAAATACGACGCCATATCTCGTACCGAAGCACGTGTCCTTACGTATAGCCGAATCGTAGGCTCTATAATACTTTGGGTGCAATCGAGCACACATTTCACCATTCAACGCATACCGTGCTTACACTTCCTTTGTTATGACCGACACCGTGCATGCGGATTCGCCGCTTAGCACGCCAAATATCTATATGAAAGGCCACTGGCATGACAAGCCATCGCGGACATAGCTCGGATAGGCGGCGGGTCCTTCGATGTAAGGTAGCTAGCCCCATGGAAAGCCCCTGACTACCCACGCAATAAAAGCATGCGCTGCTATAACGTCTACCTCCTAGGACGACTGGGCCCGGTGCCCCGGCGTATAACCAGTCTAGACAGAAATCCTTGTCGACAAGGTGTCCAATGACCACGCACCTATGAGACATCTAGACTCACGTAAATGCATGGCCTACTTGTTGGTACGATCGAAACTATACTTAGCAACTCGTGCTCTGAATCACACTTGGCATAACGTGCCTCGGGACCGCGAGACTCCCAACCGGGGGACCGCCTCAAACTTCTTAACGTAGATAGGAACGCGAGACTCCCAACCGAGAGACCGCCTCGAACACTTAACGTAGATAGGAACGCGAGACTCCCAACCGAGGGACCGCCTCAAACTTCTTAACGTAGATAGGAACGCGAGACTCCCAACCGAGAGACCGCCTCGAATACTTAACGTAGATAGGAACGCGAGACTCCCAACCGAGGGACCGCCTTGAATACTCAATGTGGATAGGAACGCGAGACTCCCAACCGAGGGACCGCCTCGAAACACCTTAACGTGGATAGGAACGCGAGGCTCCCAACCGAGGGACCGCCTCGAACTTCTTTGAACTCGAGGGAGCGACTACTACGTAGCCTTCCAACTTAACTTAAACAAAACGTATTCCTTAAGTGCCATAGACCGTGGCTAACTTTACATCGTGCCAACCGTGGCTCGTGCCTTTAACTGAATTACGTCTTACGCGACGCTATCACCCAAGTCATACGTTATTTGACGGCCCGTGAGATCGTGGGACTATTTGACTTGACAACCGCAGAACGAGCGGGACGGCACTTAGAATGACTTAGGTCGACCGGCATAACTTTGCCTAACTTACTCAAGCCTACAACTTAACCCGAGGGACGAGCCAAGGCTATGCCAAGCCTTGCGCAATGGAAACGTGCATATTTTATCGAGCATTTATGCGGGCGACGCCTATGACTTAGGCTAACTCATCGTTTGTGTCGAATACCAACTTTTTCCTCTCCCAAGCCGCGGGACGAAGGATCGAGTGTCGTTTTAAAAGCACGCTGAGCCGACTTCTATTGAGACCGTGGGACCATTTTCCATGTTCTAAGACATTCCGACGGATCGGGATCATTCCCTTAGCTATGTGCGTTCGTAGCTTTTATATTAGCCTACTTGTGCAAGTTGAAAACAGACGAATTATTAAGTGAAGGCTGAGATGAGGCAAGTTCACCGAAACTACCCCACCTGAGCGATGTCTTCGAGTCGCCGTTGTAAGGCCGAGTCCGAACGCTGTCGGCGTTTCGATTCCTCCGATTGACTTCACGGGACGGGGCACTACACTATACTCTTCTCGATTGTTGTTAGTTATTTCATAGCTAGAATTAATGGACGTTGGGCGGGAATGTGTTCGAGATGCAGGGTGTTGGGCGTTGGTATCCGATTTCTGTTCGTGTCTAGCAGTGTTCGTGTTCAACACTAGTTGTGTCCCATATTAGTTTGTGCTCATGTAAGTGTCAGTAGCAGTGATTCGTTTGAGTTGGGTACAGTGGATCAATCAGAGTATAGCAGTAGCGGAAACATGGGTGCTTGATTGAGAGTTTAAATTGTAATAAGTTTAATAGTTGGTTTGATTTGAAGATCAGTATATATTTGATTTGTAATATTCCTTGTTTGACTTGGTTTTACAATTGGTTGGATTTAGATTTTTGATTTCAGATTGTATACTTCTATTTACTAATTTGTAATGATCTCTAACCCAACTATCCTATAGTTACTGAGTTGCAAGTAACCATTGTTTGAATTCCATGGTGAAGGTGTTGGTTAGTTTTGTACCAAAGAGACTTGTTCGTCTGTATTTTTGGTTTTCTATATGTTTAAATATGCCATCCATGCTTTTGAGCTTTATATTTGATGCTCAGTGAACATCCAATGGAGAAAGGTTCAGTGGATTTAAACTTTTCTATTTTTTCTTTCTTTGGTTAAATGTCTTGGTGGGTAGGCTGGGCTTGGCCCACCGCATATTATATTCACTGTTTATTTTTAGTTTGGCAGTGGATTGGGCCTCAATCTGCAAAGTTTAATTACTGAAGATTTTCTTTGAGAAATTTCTGTGTCAAGTCTCTATACTAAATAATAGTTTGCTCTGGGCTGGGACAGTGGGTTGGCCAATGGCAGCTGTCTAAATTGTATTAATAAATGAATTGGGCTAGATGCTTAACTTAATATAAATATTCTTAACTTTTGTTTTGGGCTTAAGCCATAAAGCTTTGATTATATATTATTATAGTAATATGTGTATTTACCAAATAATGCCTAAAGTAGAATTTTTCAAAATGTTATTTCTAATCAAGCAAAACCAAATTTCCTAATGTTATGATATTCATTCTTAATAAATGTTGTTCCTATTTTTGTCCAAGTTTTGGTAATATTTCCATAACAAATAGATTATTAGGGATTGCCAAAATGGGTCTATATATATTGTTATAAAGATTATTTTTGTATATTAGAATATGCTACTAGTAATTATAACTGCAAATTAATTTTGCCAGTGGAAATATTCACATGTAATAATACGGTTTATATATTCAAATTCTGGTTATGTAAATGATATTGTTTTACTAAATTGTGTCCTGCTAGCTAGTGTATATTTAGGGTTAATTGCTAGTATAAATGTGTTTTGGCCGAGAGTGTATATTTCGTTAAAGGTTGTTACGTGGGGATAAGATGTATATTATTATGTGGAGTTGGGTTGTTTTGGGATTAACCTAGTTTTGGTTAACTTGTAGTTATATCTATACTTGGAGTTGGGAATACCATGGTTGGCAGGACTTAGTGTAGTTAAATTTTCTTAACAATTTAAGTTATATTTCATAATTAAACTTTGACCAAGTAATATTTTGTGAATATTTTCTAATATAGATTATTGTGTTCTTATTCCTTATTAGTTCTATGAATAAACTTAATAGTATATGTATTATTTTGATCTAGACTATAAATTAGTTTAACCTAAAAGTTTTGCCTCTTAATAGTAGTGATAATTTGGGGAATAATTAGATTATTTAGTTAAACCTAAAATAACTGGTGTAGTATTAGAACTTAACCAGCATGTATCTATATTCAGGTGGACATAGAGATTATCTCCTTATTTCCGATCTTCCAGAGCAAGGAAAGTACACCGACTCGAACCCTTTACTCTGTATTTTTGTCTTGCCTCATGTTCTCATATTGACACGTTGTACACACGATTGTTCATAGTTCATTGTTCACCGTTCATCGTTCATAGTTCATTGTTCACCGTTCATCGTTCATAGTTTATTGTTCTTACTTGTACATTGGGGTGGAGAAATACTACAGATATGTGACCAATCCTATTTTAGCTAGACATTGACTAATAGCTTAGGTCTCACATCGTCACTACAACAAATAGGGCATACAATAGCAGTTTTTCTATAGCGTTCAAGTGTCCCCGCTATAGAATGTTATCAACAATAGCGTTCTTTCTGCAATGTTATAAAAATATCTATCTATAGCATTTCCTGTATGCTGTAGAATCTATAACATTCATCTATTGATTTTTTTTCTTTTAAAAAGTTGGCTACAACAGCTAGTTTTTGCCAATTTTTTGGCGGCCAGAGCAACAGCTCTCCACAAAAATTTGGGGCCAAAACATTTGGGGATAAAAATTTGGCTTTCCCTCTCTAAGTTGGCGGTCACAGCAACCTCCCCCTTTTATTCTCCCATTATCTCTCTCTCTCTCTCTCTCATTCTCCCATTTTCCTTTCTCTTTTCTACTCTCCCTCTCTAAGTAGGCGGTCACAGCAAAGGGGGCGTTCTCTCTCTCTCTATATTTTTCTAGGGTTAATCTTCGACTTTTCTCCAATCTCCATCGTCGGTATTGCTCTCTAATCCCCTAATTCTCACTGCTACTTCGCTTAAAGTTCTCATTTGGTTAGGGTTTGCTCGATTCATCTCTTCCTCTCTTTCTCTTATGAGAGAGCAAGCTTTTTTTCCATCTCTATCTTCTTCTTTTTTGTCGGTCTCTATATCTCTTTCCTTTCTCTTTTTTTGTGGAGGATCCTGGCTGACTGCCGCCACCCGCGACCACGCCCTCCTCAAGAAGTCTGACGCCCTCCTCAAGAAGAAGTCCGATGCCCTCACCCGCGGCCACCCGGGGCCGCCATGCACGCCAAGGACGAGAACCCGTTGACAACTCTGTCCGCTACTTCGTTCTCCACTCCGTCTGATATGCCTCCTCCGTATCCGCTCCCGCCAGGACAACGTCGTCGGTGTCAAGCTCCTCAAGTTCGAGCACTTCACAGACCCTCCGCTGACCCCAAGCCCTCCTCCTCCTCCTCCTTTGACCTCACCGGACTTGGCATCGCTCACGACGGCCAACAGAACCAGGCCTGCCGTGCCGCCCATGTCAAGGCCATCAAGTTGTTCGATCCGCTCACCACGTGTTTGTTGATATGTCATAGAGGAGGTTCCTTTTCTAACTTCAAGTGTAACTTCTATTTCATTAATGTTATTTCCTTCTGTTTTGTTTTAGTGTCCAACTTGGGTTATTTTAGGTTGATGTTGCAATTCTTGAAGTTGGATTTGGTGGATCATTCGACTCGACAAATGTGGTATGGTTGTATGTGTATTCCTTCTGTAATTTTGAATATACTATGATGTTGGTAGTAGACAATCATATGCTAAAAGTATTACTATGTCAAGCTATGAATTCCTATTTTTCTTGTTGAATTTCCCAGTGATTTCCTATAAAGATGTGATTTTTGATTGTTTATCCTTCATTTTTGCTACTAATGGCAGATGGGTCCTTGCTCATTCATATTTACTATTTTTCTATCAATTTGTATGTTGTTTTTTCTATCAGAAATGCAATATTTGTTGTTTATTTCTTACTTACAGTTCTAATGGAAGATGTATTTATCTCCATTTTGTTTTTTCTAGTTGGATTCTTTTTGCACTTGTTGATTTCCTCTTACTGTATGCACTATAATAATGTCTGATGAGTTCTTGTCTAATTCCTATCAATTTTTATTTGTATGTTGTTATTCTAATAAGTATCTTTGATTAAAATTTTCTTATTAAAGGTCTCCCTTCTATTGTATATTTATCAATTTATATCCAGTTGTTTTCTTATAAAAATGTCATTTATGATTAGTCCTATGCTACTTTTCAAGATGCAATTCATGTTCTCTAATTAATTTCTTCTTATCAAATATGCCATCAAATCTAATCTATATCTTCATTTAGTGCAGTAATGACTAAAGGGGTTTCAATTCTTTAGTTGATTCTTTTGACATTTCTGTTAATTGTAGTCATGGATCCCCTGTCCATGGATTAGCCCTTAACAGAGTTGAATAGAAAAAGGCTTCTAACTGCCAACCTCATTTTTTTTGGAATAAAGCCTTTTTTGTTGTTGTGCATATGCTATCCAAGTAGTAAATATGTGGTCCCTTTTCTATTATTTTGTTCCGATTTTTGTTTCATTTGTATTTTCAATATGACGTGGTATTTGCTTTTAGAAATAAAAAAGGAATCATTGATTAAAGCTATTACTAATAAAGTTCATTAAAGCTTATTAAAAAATGTTTCCAACACTTTGGGAATCTACACGTTCAAGGAGCCTCATGCATGGAACAATGTTTAAGAACATGATTTTGTATCTCTTCTCTCTTCATGTATTTTTATGAATCAAGTTAGCTGCTAATCTATAAGAGAGTTGGCCCAATAAATCTGAATTTAGCCAAATAGTTCATTTTTATTGACTCTAGGAAGATACGTTGGAATTAAAAGAATAGTGGGAAATGGAACATGGGATAAGCTACATGCAACAAGTATTGGTTTCTTGAGACCTGGGAGAGCTACAACCTACATGCACACATATTTAAAACATATAACTGTCTTTCCCGTTAGATTATTAAAAATTATCATATTTCAGAGTTATATTGGTGGGAGTTTTGTTGGAAGTTATTTTTATTGATATAATTACTTCAATATTGTTATTGCTAATTTATTGCCTTTTTACATTTTGGTGTTACTAGGAATCTGGCAATTGTCACTATTGCATTTGATTGGTTCAACCAATTAGACACGGTAAGGCAATCAACATTAAGAATTTACCTTTCCTGGTGCTGTATAGAGGAAAAGATCTACAAATTTAGTTGAATGGTGCTACTGCCCTTAAGTGGCGTAAAAATAGCAATACAGTGAGCTCTCGACCATTTGAAATGTCAACTTACATGTCGAAAAATATCGGATGGCAGGTCATTTTTGACCTAAACACAACATGTATATAATCTAAATATAGTTTATGATGTTTTGTTTTTCTGTCTGCCATCATCATCAACACCAAACACCCGGCAACCATCGGTCAAATTATTCATAATAAAGCATCATTTTTTTTGGGAATGACATTCCTCTTTATAGTCTAGGGAACTGGCACAGTCAAAAGGTAGGTCTACCTACTAGCCATCTGACCAACTAGGTTTTATCACGTGATCTACTCATGCTCATGGCTACTTTTGCTAAGAATCTGGAGCAAAAAAGAGGGTTGACATCAGGACAGTGGATCATGGAAACTTTGACAATTCTTTTATAGAGCCTTCCTGTCCTGCATACCCGACCCAATTCTGATGGGATAAGGCTTGATGATGATGATGATGAATGAATCTATTCTTCCTTCTTTTCATTGCTTTCTTTAAATATATTTCACACAACAGTGACACTTATGGCATCAGTAAGCACGACTCTTGATTAGACTGAGAAGAGTCTTAAAGTGTAGAGATGACCATTTGTCATGGTTATCCTTTGCATAAAAAACATATATAATAAGATCATTGGGTCCAATGGTTGCCCAATATGATGGAGTTTTAGCACATTCAGGATATTTACTTACATTGATATTGATGTGTATATGCAGAATATATTTAGGATGCCTAATTTGAATGCCAGATTTACATATATTGTTGATATAGTGTGCAGTATCAAGACTGTCAAATCTTATCCGATATAATACTGACATCTGGTATTTAGAACCTTGTGCATGAAGAGCTATTCTATCACACAAGCAGACTTACATGTGGCAGCCCCTTATATTGGTTCATGGGACATGTAAGTCCCCAGGTCTAAGGGTAACATTACTCTATTATCCTACTAGTAAATTGGTTATGCATGCATGAAAACATAGAAGCACATATTCAATTCATGTAATAAACATTTGTTGCCCAAATATTATATTTTATTCAGTTATGTACTTCTCATGAATTTTTGTATGATGGATAATTTCTTTGGGCCGCCGGTTGGGCTCGTTCACGATAAACTTTTCATTTCATGAACTTGTGTGCAGGTTAGTATTCATTTCTCATATCACAATTTGAAGCTCGCCTCTATAAGACTTGTTGCTTGTTTTTTTAGTGTCCCCATCAAAGCTTAAATTCATTAGTATATTATAAATCAGAAGCACATTTCATACTTATCAAATCTGGAATACAAATGCAACAAAGGTAAATGTTTATGGAATACATGGATACATGATCTTGTGTGAACTTATTTTTTATATAATAATGCTAATGTGTTTTTTCTCAATTTTGTGTAGGTTGACGTGTAAATTTTTGATGGCTGTGGATATAAGCTAGAAGGAAAGAGTCGATCAAGCTGCATTTGGCCTACAGACATTTTGTATGGAAATGGAATGCTTTAGTTGAATTTTGGACTAGTGTTAGTTTACGAATATTTTGTACATCATGGATTCTCTTTACATGAAATTTTTACTTTGGACTACTATTTCGATCACTTTAGGCGTACAATAACATTTTGTACATCTTGAATGTTTTAATAAAAAATGTATGATTTTTTTGGCAAACCTTTTCTATATCTTGATTGATCGAAATGGAAGTTGCGATTGAAATTGTTGAAATCAAAATTACAATTCAGCATAAATTTTTATGATGCACAGGTTAATTGTATGTGATGCAGAATATGTTATTCAGATATGAAATTGTGTAGCAGATTTATAGCACTCAAAATGCTATAAGAAATCGACATCGTTCAGAAATGCTATGATAAATCAACAGCATTAAAGAACGCTATGCACCATCTAAAACATTCATGAACGCTATTATTCATCAATAGCATTCAAGAACGCTATAGACCATCCACAACATTCATGAACGCTATAATCTATCTACAGCATTCATGAATGCTATAAACCATCCACAACATTCATGAACGCTATAATCCATCTATAGCATTCAAGAACGCTATAATGTTATAGCGTTCACATGTCTTGACATACTATAGCGTAGGCAATTATAGCGGACAAAATATGCTATAGAAGATTTTCTATAGCGTTTTGCGCATGTTATTGTAGGCCATATTTGTTGTAGTGCGTGCACGTGGTACTCTAAGCCGTACCATTATTCATGTGTTCATTGTTCATTGTTTATCCAGTCGGTCACATACTCTGATAGTTATTTCAAATGCATGTTACACTGATAGTATAGTTCATTATTTCTGGATCTGGTACTATAGTTTATCGTTTTTCCTGTACTACAGTTTCATATTCCTGTCTTGTACCATAGTTCATATTGTGACTCTTTTCATGCATTTCAGTTTACATTGTTTAGTGCTTCTTGTCGGGGTTGTACTTTGCTCTTTTTCTGATAGGATACGTTACAGGTCTTCTTGATGATGTTGTGCCACCTTGGGCCAGAGCCCGAAGATGGTGGAGTTATGTTCAGGATGGACTTAGAGTTGTAGTGCCCTAGATTAGATTATTTTTCTAGTTTATTAGAGTTGTATCATGTATATTACATTGAGGATTCAGGATTGTATAAATTTATTTTGGTTACCGGATTTGTCTCCGGATGATGTTATATTGAATTGATAGATTGTGGAGATCTTTTCTGGGAACGTGTATAGAAGTTGTGCTGTTTTATGTATCTAGTATCTTGGAGTTTTCCCTTATAATTGTACAGCTTAATTACTTCGTCGTGTCCATCGACGAAGGATGGGCGTGTCCGACTCGTATCCGATTATTCGGGAGCGGGTCATGATAGGACGATATGATCTTATATGACTTTGGTTTGGGAATCTTGGAAATTATTATGGAATAATTTGGACTTTAGCTTCTGATATACTCTATGTCGACACGTCCGTTTCACGTACGTCGACTACAGCAACCCAAGGAAAGTACTTATAATGATTACTTTCATTTCTTAATAGTTACTCTATTTTACGGTTTAGAGGCGCATTTCTTGATTATTGTCACAACTATTACACAAGATTAATGTTTATGGATTCTATTTCATGATTATCGTGTTTTCATGTTTTCGTGTTTACCTTGTTTCACATTGTGATTCAAATCCATGATTACTAGTTCGACGCAAAATACCTTAGTATATATGTGACTAAAACACGTACTCCGTGTTACCATGCCTGATAGCTAATCATACACCACGTTTATGATTGAGCTTGACTATGTAGATCCCTCAGCCCGATCACATATAGAACCTAGTATTTCAAATACACATAGTATAGTTATGACTTATGCATTTCATATTGATGTTGTCATATGCCATGATTTCTTCTGCTATGATTATCCTATTTTACCTGCCTATCTACTTAGTTTTCATAATTTTAGTTTACTTATTCTTATACCTCATACTCTATTTCATGTTATGAATAGTGAATCATGTTTTGTACTTGCTCTTATCCTAACTGGATAAGCACATTTTTACGCGATAACTTAGAGGACTGGTGTCCCACTTACTATGGCACACCAGAGACTGATCATAGTATACCTGAGGATATAGGAGATGTCGTAGCTGATTTACCACTGGAGGATGCTTAGATTTAGCATTTTACTTGTTTTCTGGATTCTGTTACAAGAACATTTATTTGGAATGTACTCTATTTGAGGATTTATGTACTTGATATTTTGGATTGTATCTCTTACAGATATTTTCTTTCTATTCATATCTATATGTTAGCACTTATGATTTAGTTAGAATCTTGATATTGTGGATTATATTCTTATTGCTGGATTGTATGTTATTTGAGGATTAGACTCTGCGGCATAGGCTAGACGTGTTTCCACGTACTCGTGTCTGAACTTCCGGATGCAGGTCGTGACATGATTACCAAACTTACCTGGAGATTTCTATGTAATCCCCATTCTGAATGGGCCAAACTTTTGAGAGGAAAGTATCTCAAAAATGAGAATTTATGGACACGTAGGATTGCTACTACATCCTCATGTGTTTGGAATAGTATACTTCGTACCATAATTCATCTAATCATAATACTTATTGGTCGGTAGGAGATAGTTGCAGTATCAGTATATGGAATGATCCTTGGGTCCCCACTATGTCACAATTCAAAGTCTCTAGATTACCAGGTTCACATCTTCAAGTTTATACTATCAACGATCTAATTGTCCAACCCTCTTGCTGTTGGAATTCAGATCTCATCCATCAACTTTTTTCTACTTATGAAGCTATGGCAATATTGAGAATTCCCCTATATCCTACTTGTCAAACTGATAAGCTTGCTTGGATTCATACGAGAAATGGCTGCCTTAATTCGAAATAAGTCTACAAATTAATCCATAATAGCAGAAATTATATCCTTATGGCTGAGGATCAAGCTGGATTCACTAATTGTACGAAGCTTTGGAAGTTGAATCACATATGCCCAAGGGTGCTAACTTCCATATGGAGAACTCTACATGATTCTTTGTCTACTTGAGATAATATCCATAGACGATTGCAAAACTTCAATCCAATTTGCACCCTATGCCAGGTACATATTGAAAATGTTGACCATTTATTATTGCACTGTCCAGTCTCAGGAATCGCATGGAGAGGGATCAAATCTTTTGATCGCTACCTTCACATACATTCTACTGTGAAAGATCTATTTACAACAAATCATAACATGATGATCAAGATCTTATCACAACTTTTTTATCTGATGTGGTCACTGTAGAAAGCCAGAAAAGCTGCAGTTTCTAACACCAAGCTATCAACGTTGACAACATCCTATTATCAACGCATAGTCCAAGCTCTCTAGCCTAGTGGTATTAGAGCGGACACTCGGAGGGACCGGCAAGGTTCGAGTCCCCTAATTGCGTGTGTGCGTGGGATTTCAAAAAAAAAAAAAAATCACAATGTAAGATATCATGCTCTGAGACTGCGGGCCTACGCTCCATGATAACGGCTCAACATGAAGTTCTGTGGTCTCCTCCTCCTCCTTCAACCTACTGGAAAGTGAACTTTGATGGCGCTTACCAAGATGACAAGATGGTCGGTGCAGCCGTAATTAGAGACATCAATGGTTTGTTTTAAGCAACAATTTTCGAGTATCAAGTTGGTGGATCTCCTTTGGAAGCGAAAGGATTAGGTCTTCATCTAGCACTGCGGCTCTGTCGCATGTTACCTACTATGAATTAATCATTGAAGGCGAATGTCAAGTTTTGATTGATACAGTCACTCATAAGGATGACGACGTCCTTTGGCGCGTACGTCACACCATCGAGGAAGGTCGATTAGTCATCAATTCAAACAATGATGTATAATTTGTCTGCACTTCTAGACACGAATAGAGTGGCTCATGCTCTTGCTTCAAACTGTTTATTCTCTCAGGATTCAGATTCTATTCATATGTATTCTGAACCTCCTATCTTTATTATGGCTGATATCCTTCAGGATATTGCTAATCTGACATTACCTAATGATTTAGGAATGAAGTTTATTTTCAAAAAAAAAAAAAAAACAACTTATGTCGGAAACTGAAAAGAAAATAACTAGAAACTGATCTAAATATTGAAATTTTCAGCAACAATATAACAAGTACAAAATGAGATTGTAACTACATAATTAGTACATGATTCTACTTTGTCAGGAATTTTTAAGTTTTAATATAAAGGCACTACAATCCTTCAGCAGAATTCTAGAATTCACTGTCCCAAGACCAGTACAGCTATAGAAATATTTCTAGGGAATTGTGCCAAGAAAGTTCACTGGGTTATCAAAATTATCCTTAATTTATTTATAAAAGAAACTATATATTTTTATTTTTAAAACTTTTAAAAAATTAAGAATAATTTTGGTAACTAATTTTAAAAATCTGGAGACATTGTAAAATTACAATTCCCTAAGAAATATTGTTATTCATGCAATGGAAGATATAAACCCAGTTCTATTAACATCTTCTGAACACATTAACACATTGAAAAAAATGACTGAGAGACAAAATTTAATATATAGAAGTAAGAAAAAATTTAACTCAAAAGGACAACGAACTAGTAAGAGGAACTATTATCACCACCACCACCACCACCACCACCACTACCAGATACTACCACAATGCACCAGATACTACCACAATGCAGCATCCCTCGTAGTCTCTTCATGAAATCATCAGCAACTCCCCCTTTTAGCTGCAACAGTACGTAGTAGTAGTAGACTAACAATATTATATGGCCCAATCCATTAATTCCTTTCTTGCTTGTATCTCTAATTCTTCTTTTCTCCTTGGCACGAATTATTTAAGCAGAGGTGGACGACGAGTCGGTTGAAGGGTTGTGGTCGCCGAAGATGCGCTTGCGGAAGTCGGAGACCATGAGGGGCAGCCCCTTGCGAAGGGAGATCTTGGGCTCCCAGCCGAGGAGCTCCTTGGCCCGGGTGATGTCCGGCTTCCTCTTGTGAGGATCATCCTCGGTGTTTTGCCGGAACTCGATCCGGGCGTTCAGGTCGATCGTGTCCTGCACCACCTTGGCCAGCTCTAGCATCGTGAACTCGCCGGGGTTGCCGAGGTTGAATGGGCCGACGTGCTCGCCTTCCATCAGGCGCATCAGGCCTTCAACCTGTCCAGAAAAAAGAAGTTAAGCTCATTCAAGTCCCCAATTGTTAGTATTTAAGAAGCCCAGCACATTTGAGGAGAAAGCAGTCCCTACCAGATCAGAGACGTATTGGAAGCTCCTGGTCTGCTTGCCGTCGCCATATACAGTCATGGCCTCCTTCCTCAGGGCCTGTCAACATTTTATGGTATCCAGAAGTTAGATAAGATATCTTGGAAGCAAGGACACTCCAAAAATGTGGGCCGTTTCGTGTCAGACACGTATACGACACTAGTTAGAAACTCCAAAATACATCAGAACACACCAAAATAATACAACAAAACACACCAAAATTTATGTCTGTATCTCTTGTCCTTATTGTCATATTCTTGTCTCTGCAACACAGGAAGATATGCACACTACAAAAAGATGGCATGTGGTCTTGTTGTCATGGGAATTAATGTATACTTTTTATCGAATGAAATACTATTACTTGTAGGAACTTATTTCCATACAAGCGTGAGCAATTTTTCTTACTTCTAATAAAATTTGGCTGGTATCTCCTTGATCCCATTTTTTTTTCTCTAAATAATAAAAACAATTTTAATAGGATTGACATCCGGTATTCAAATTTAACTAGTACGCAACTCAAATGATCATTTTGTAGCAACTATTTGGATTACTACTACTGCCAAGTACCTTAGTCTAGTCCAACTGTTCAACCAAATTAATATGAACTGGGAAATGAATAAAGTATTCACATGATAGCATGCCCACAATGGCCCTTCTTGTTACAAGAAATTGAAATCCCGTGTGTGGATCTTCATTTAGGGCCCATTTGGTTGCACAAATGGAATCCCATCACCACCAACATAAAATCTGGAATTTGGGAAACCATTGTAACAATTTCTTTTTTCTCGGAGAATTTCAATTCCAACTTTTTACAAGATCAGAGAATAGCAATTTATCACATGAACTATTTCAAAATGAATTCTGATATATATAGGACATTGATAAACATGTATGACAACATAAAACTTGATAATGTTTCAAAGACAATGATTTATGCAAGCCACCAGACAAGATTTAAATTTATAATGCAAGAATTCTCAATTTCACGGATTAGAAGTCTACATGGAATTTAAAATCCACACAACAAAAAGGAAACTTCGGAGAAACTGCAATTCTGAACCTAGAATCAGGAACTCTTTTCATAGCTCTCTTTTTTCATTAGTAGTTCTTATTTATTTTTTAACTTACGTAGAGGGTTCGAGGACATTCATGCCCAACTGCGAAGTAGTCCTTCACATGTCCATCCAACTATCTACTTTTGATGGCATAGCATACTAGCACGACACTAAAGTTTGTTGCTTGCATCCTAGATGATGTAAGTGAATACATATCGATAGACCCAGAATATATCGGAGCCTCATTGCACTAGAACGCACTCTACTATTTCTTTTAGTAAGAATGAAAATAGGAGACTAGAATCCTATCTGGGTGAAGCAAATCACAACCAACAATTTTATATATTTAATTAGCTAGGCAATTAAAAATCTACTTGTTGAAGTCAATTTTCCATACTGCTTCAGCGGACTCACACCAATTATTCCGTCTTATCTATACTAATATATAATTTAAATAGTACGGGTATCAATATATTTTTGGGTCTTACTAAAGACATAATTATTTAGGGATAAATATGTCATTTATTCCAACAAATTGGAATATACACAATTGCTTATAGATGAAAGATCCCCCATGCAAACAATTAATATATTAACCGGTTAATATCTTATTGACCGCTTAATTTCTATACTACTATGTAATGGGAAAAAGTTTAGTTTCACGGTGGAACCTATTTTTTTTCAAATCTACCCTTGTATATAATTAAAATATTTATTAAAGTTAATGGGGGCACCTAGGTAATCACGAAGCTGTTTTTTGATCAAAATGGAATGTGAATGCATGTATATTTTATACCTATTTTTTTTTCAAATCTTCCCTTGTATATTATTATTTTATACATGCATTCACATTCCTAAAAGAATGTGAATGCATGTATAAAATAATAATAGATATATTAATACTAATATGATAATAAGTTTAGAATAATTAAGATGGTTGTCTTTTAGTCTTCCTAAATAATCCTAATAAAGATTATAATAATTACAGTTATCTTTAGTCTTCCTAATAATAATATAATAATCTATATTACTATTATTTGTTCTTTTCTAAGTAGCATGAAATACGTGCAACACATGTGCCTACATACTAGTCTTATATATATATATATATATATATATATATATATATATATATATATATGCGAGCGGATCAAAGGCCTCCCTTAGAAAACCACCTAAAAAATCCCTCACTCTCAGTCATCCATTTAATGTTAATATTAATATTAATATTAATATTAATGTTAATATTAATATTAATGTTAATATTAATTTTTATTTTTATTTTTATATTAATGTTAATATTAATGTTAATATTAATTTTAATGTTAAGTTTAATGTTAATTTTAGTATTTAATGTTAATATTAACATTAATATTAACATTAAATGGACGACTGAGAGTGAGAGAGTTTTTAGGGGGTTTTCTAAGGGAGGCTTTTGATCCGCTTCCTCTATATATATATATATATATATATATATATATATATATATATAAACATTCCGATTTCTTCTACTGTTCTCTACTCATATGATACTTCTCACTGCGTAAAACTTTGCCCAACAAGTCCTTCCTTGTTTCCGGATTGGTTGTTTGTGATCAACATGTCTCCCAGGTCTGTTTTTCTAATCACATTGACTTAAACCTTTGCTATCTTTATCAACATCTGCAATTTCTAGCAAGGTCATTCAAGGATATACTTAAAACCGATTTGCTATCTTTATCAACCATCACCTCAATCTTTCGTGGAACTTATATTGCATTAGCAGAGGAAAATTTAATCAGGCACCCCAAAAAAAATGTAATCAAAGTGGCTGGATTCAGAGTATGATGATATTATATGTGCAACCTTGAATGGATGTTATGTTTTCTTTTCCTTTTTTTATATAGACAATGATGTTGATTATTAACATTGATGTAGTTTTTTTAGCGGAGTACTATGTTTTGAATTTGTCCTCTCTCTTCAACGTCTAGACGAGATCCCAGACACCTCGACATCGCAATCCTCCTTGCCGTTGGTCCTCCAGCCGCTGCCCCTGCCGGAGGGATTGGGGATTGGATCGCCAAGGAGGCTGTCGTCGGCGAGGGGAGGGGAGGACTTTTATCTCTCCTCGGATGTTGTCGTCTCTCGCCGTCGTCGATGTAAGGGGTTTCGTGATTAAATAATTTGTCCATTTCACAGTGATTTAATCCGAATTTAAAGTTCATTTACTAATGCAATTCATTCTTATGCGTTGTTCTGTTGCCGATAAGATATCTGATATCTTTTTATTATTACATATAATAGACTTAAGTGCATGAACAATTGCAGTAATAAAACTAACAAATTTCATTGCTAAATATGAGTATTAATTATTAATGGACATGAGGGCGATCGATCTACATCTCATTTCTTTATAGACGATGCAATAGCAAGAGCTGAACAAGAAGCACACGAAGGGGTAGTTGTTCCAACATTCATTCATCACGTACGAGTTGGGGATCTTCTGTCTGGAAAAAAAAAAAAAGAATGTCGAGTGATTGATTGAGGTGTGTGCTCCTTTTTTTTTTATTTTACTAATCACTCTTTTTAGATGGGTTGAGGGTTTTAGGTCGACGAGTAACGGGTTCAGATCCGTCTACTTTAGCTTTGTTCAATGGGACACGCGTTTCTACACGGTTTATAAATCTCAGTTTCTACTCTTTTAATTATTTTTATTTTAATTTCTACCATCTTTTTTGTGATTTTTAATGGACAATATTTTCCTTTTTTGGGGAGAGGTAAGGGAAGAAAGGAGAGGTAGGGATTCTGCGTAGGACTGGAACATTATGAATTGTCTACAATGCGCTGAGAAGAGAAACCAAGTGAGTATTGTTTTTATGTTTATTTATGTTTTTATGCTTTAACAACGTTTAAGCTTCTTGCATGCAGTTGGTGTTTTAAAAAAAAAAAATTTTGACATAGGGGTCATAAAATTTTAGCTTCTACAAATCTAATGTATCTTTAGCATACATATTTTTTAGGTAAGTTTTCATACTAATATAAAAAAAAGTTATTTGGACTATGCTGTCTGGAACTTGAATAATTCTATAAAAGTAATGCTAGGGAGACACACTTTTCTTGACACACTCTATAGCCACACTGATGTTGTGGTACATTATTGGATATTAAGGAAAGCCTTAAATGAGAGGTAACAATTGACATCCAATAATGTAATGCCACATCAGTGTGGCTATCAAGTGTGTCAAAGAAAGTGTCTCTCTATAGCATTACTCATTCTATAAAGCTGGACGGAAGAGACAAGGTGTTGCACACATAACAAATGCTTCCCGACAACTAGGTATTCAATAAACAATATGAATAGATCCGGATATTGAATTTGTGAGTACCACTACCATTCTATATATGGCATATGCATTTGAAAAGTAAGCAAACAGCACGTTGGAGTTGGAACAGATCCGAGAATAGAGGGGACTCACCTGGGCAACAAAGTTGCTGACCACCCGCCCATCGTCTATGCACATGCGAGGCCCATAAGTGTTGAAAATCCGAGCAATCCGCACCTAACCCCCACGCGCCATCCCAAATTCACAAACTAGTATTTAGTTTAGTTACAAAAATACAACCATTATTATTCAAAAAAAAAGGGCAAAAGAAAAAGTAAGACGTGGTGTGCACCTCCACTTGTGCACCCCTGTGATAGTCCATCGTCAAGGTCTCAGCTGTACGCTTCCCCTCGTCGTAGCAGCTCCTCACCCCTGCAACATAATAAAAATATTAAAACATCGTTATTTTATTGTACGATAAATTTACTTATCAAGTATATATATATATATATATATATATATATATATATATATAGAAAAGTAGGATTTGCTATGAAACTATGAAAGTTTTCTTCCAAAAATACTCTATCTATATTTACTAATTTAATCTATATTTACTAAGTTAACTCTTTTCAAATATTATAAAAGAAATGTCTTCATGTTCATATATACTAGTAGTATTTAGAAAAATAGACTTCACCTTAAAAAAAATTATTCCAAAATGTACCCATCTATGTTTACTAACTAAAATTATTCATTATATTTAATATGAAAAGTTATATAGTTATGTATAGGTGAAAAAAGTTTGTTCGCTCAATCCAAGTATTAAGGGGGACACATGCATAGACACTAGTACTATAAAATGAGAAGAGTAGCTTTTACCATAAAAATTTGTGTCCAAAAATAATCTCATCTATATTTACTAATTAAAATTGTTCACAAAATTAAATATGGATAGTCATATAATTACGTATAGAAATTTTTTTTAAAAGAAAAGGTTTGCTCTTTTCAAATATTATAAAATACATACAAAATACGTTCATATATACTTGGTGTTTACATACATAAACAAAAAGAGAATGAAAAAGAATAATTACCGATGGGGTTGACGTTTCCCCAGTATGTCTCCACCTGGGGGTGCTGGAGCGGGTCACCGTACACTTCGCTGGTGCTCGTCAGGAGGAACCTGGCGCCGACCCTCTTCGCCAGTCCCAGCATGTTCAGTGTCCCCACCACGTTCGTCTTGTAAATCTCGGAATTAAGGAAGGAGACTTGACTTCATTTATTAATATTTATCTTGTATTTATTCATTCATCCTTTCTGCATGCTCTTTATTTTTCTTATTTAAAAAAACATTTAATAATAGTAGGAAACTCTTAGCAATTATTATATGCCTAAACTAGATATTATGTAAGAAAATCAGACACCAACAACACCAGTGTCCGCCGTGTCCGTGTCCGGAAAAGGGAAGGGAAAGGGAAAGGATATGATGGTCTTGACGGGATTGAACTTGTAGTGCACCGGCGAGGCCGGGCAGGCGAGGTGGTAGATCTGGTCGACCTCGAGCAGCAGCGGCTCGACGACGTCGTGGCGTATGAGCTCGAAGCTGGGGTTCCCCAAGTGGTGCATGACGTTCTCCTTGTTCCCCGTGAAGAAGTTGTCGACCACGATCACCGAGTCCCCCCTCTCGATCAGCCGGTCCACCAGGTGGGACCCCACGAACCCGGCCCCGCCCGTCACCACCACCCTCAGCCGCTTCCTCCTCAGCCCCAAGGGGACCTTCCCCCCCACCGACCCCATCCCCATCCGCCGCTGCTCCGTCGCCGCGTACCACCCTCCGCTCCCGGCCACCGCCAGCGCCGCCGTCGATCGGAGCTCGGCGTCGGAGACGGGGAGGTAGGAGGGGCGGGTGGTCTGGGGGAGGAGAGAGAAGAGGAGGGTGGCGATGGCCATGCCGAGGAGGACCAAGAGGAGGCGGTGGACGGCGGCGGCGGCGGCGGCGGCGGAGGGGAAGCTGGGAAGGGAGAACCGCCGGATCTGGGGCTTGGGGGAATACTGACCGTCGTCGGATTGGTGTTGAGATTCGTGCGCGCCGCCGCGGAAGAACAGCTCTGACGAACCCATTTTGCTTTTCCTTTTTCGGAAAAAGGACGGAGAGGGCTCTGGAGGAAGGAGTGGAGGTTATAGGGAATACATATATATATAAAGGAAAGGGGTGTGGTGGGCTGGCGGAGTAGATTAAGGGGTTTAAAAGGAAGGAATTGAATTGAATTGAATTTATTTGATTGCTTTACGTGAGAAATAATGAATATAGATTGGAAGGGTTTCTTTTTCTCCGCTAACCAAGATGATGACGAGTAAGTAGGAGGAGCGTATCTTGCAATTGCAATTAGGCCTCGTTTGCTTCGCGGGAAGGAAACAAAAGAAATTAATTTCTTGTTTTTTTTCTTTTATTGAAAAATTATAGATTTTGTTTATTTTATTTTTCGAAGTTTGGAGAGGACAAAATAATTTTAAAAAAATAAATTCTTATACTTTTTTTTGATTGGATAGGGGAACTAATTTTTTTCTTCTTCTATTTTTCTTCTTTATGAAAATTATTTTACTTTTTTCTGACATCCAAACATAGAAAAGCAATGACTTTTTTCCAATGCTATGATTCTGCGAAAATAAACAATGAGTTAACAGTACTAAGGAGGTGCTTTTTACCTTTATAATCATCTACTATTTTAAAGTTTTAAGCACTATCTAATTATAGCACTTAAAAGTACCAAATATTGTTTATTTTTATAATTATACAGTACACTTTATAGTATTATTGTTTATTTTTTCGTCACTTTAATATATTATAAATATACTATTTTGTCATCAAATATTATAATATTATTTTAAACACAAGTTCACAAGTAAAAGTAAAAAAAGATGATAAGTTAACTCCATACTTTTATGACATTAAACTATTTCATTCTCTAAGTTCACTTTCACTTTCAAGTAACAATAAAATCATAAATTATTTAATAATGTATAAAATAATTTTTGGGCACCTAAGATTATTTGACTATTAACTTTTAAGCCAAATGTCCATTTTGATATTGAAAATTATTTGATAATTTGAAAACCTGAAATTAGTTTTATTTTATTTTTTATATAGAACTAAAGAGAAGAAAGATTAGGGTTGTTTGGACATGTTTTAAATAATCAAATTTGTTAAAAGTTACTATAGTCTTTTTTGCACTTACAAGCTAAATAGTAAATTATAAGTTTAAGATTTGAGCTTACAATTTACGACTTATAAAACGTATCACTATATGGTGATGAACACTTTAAAGTGCAAAAAAAAATAAAATAAAAAATAAAAAAATAAATCTTAAATTGGTGAATCATACACTTGTTCGAACACTATAAAATGTTCAACACTATATAATACAAAAAACAAAAACTTGGTAACCTTGATGCCAAGTCCGTACATCACGTTGTAGTATATCTCGTCCTTATAGCCACCGATAAAGAAGGGACTCTGCACCATTTAGTAACCTTGATGCTTAATAGTTTTGGACTCCAACCGATGGAGTACGAGTACGAGTGATCTTCTAACACCAATCCTACATCTTTGACCAACCGTCGACTGATAAGGTTTTCTTGACTACCATTGTTGATCACAATCCTAAATCTTCTGTCGTTGATGGTACGTATTCGGAACATCATGTCTTTTTTTTGCAGGGAATCATTACCCCATAGTCGCTATAGAGATTGTGTCCAATAATGCCACTCTGAACGTTGTAGTTTAATCGGTCATGCATCATACCACCACTATGATCGTCATTACAGCCCATTCTAATAAGATCATTATAATTTCTCTTGTATGTGCTAGACGAATCCACACAAGTCCTATGTCACTACCATAATTCTAGATAGAATTATTTTTGTCATTTTATATTATTAATAGATTGTGTTTAATTATCTAATTAATTATAGTGATGGTTATATTGCTTAGTGGGCTAGCCTATTTATTGGACCCTTGATTAGTGAACCCGATTAGAATTGACATGGCATTTGGATCAACATTCTAGACTAGACCTAATTAGGTTCCATTAAGTCATTCCATTTAATAAAAAGGCATTAGTCTAATTACCATAATAGCTTCCACTAATTAGATTAGCCATCATAACAAGGTTGAAGGGGTATTTTGGAATTTGTGTATTGGATGGAGGGGACAAATTGGTGGGCGGCCCTAGCTATAGGGAGAGCTCACTCTCTCACCTCTACATTTGTGAATACTTCTCCAAATTTGGTGTTTTCCCCCAAATTGATTCCATCCTTCCACAAATTTCTTCCAAATCATTCTCCATCCTTCTCAATCATCACTCAAGGAGTCTAGAAGCTTGGGGGAGGCAAGGAGCACTGGGAGAGAAAGCTTTGCCTAGGAGCTTGTGTCCAAATCGTATCCATCGGGCTTTGTATTGGAAATCCATCTCCCAATAGGTATCCATCTAATTTCTTCTTATTTTTAGACTCTAATGAATGCATTTGACCATTAGAAACCCACCCATGGACTAGGATTGTCACGACCCGCACCCACTGTGAGGGTACGATAACGTAACAGCGCCCAGCCTACGCCGCAGTGTCGGCGGTAGAACGCTGTTCTAGATCATGAACTATAACTAACATAATATGAATACTCTCCATAAGGAGGCCAATATAGAGGTATAACTCAATCACAATCTATAGATAGAATATGGCACGATGAAAAGGATAAAGAAATCCTCAACTGAGGTACAACAAAAATGAAATAACAAGTCTCACCAACTACCAGTCTCAACATCTAAAATATACTACTCTGAAAATAAAGACAACAGCTAAAACATGGAAAGAAATAGTCTAAGCTATCTACACTAAGCAAGGGTATCATCCTCAGCAGCTGCCTGAACCTCCCCAGGGGTCCAGGTCGCGAGTGTCATCTAGACAAGCTCCAAGTAAGGGGTGCAGGGTTTCTCATCATCCTCTGTAAAATTTTCAACAGGTCCAGTCAGGACGGGAGCGAGCACAATACAACTCAACAGTTCATAGCAGGTTAGAAAATATAATCATGCAGTAAAGTAAGATATAGATACTGAAGGAAATGCAGTATGTAAACAGAGAGAGAACTGTAATATAAATATCTACTATAAGTAGAGAGCTACCAGTGACTAGTAATTTAGAGTACAAAGTCGACATGTGAACGGCTTGTTTGCACATGTCTATACTAAAGAGGCGTACATGGCTATTCTACTTTGAAATTGTTCACATGGCTATTTATACTCCCCCATACCCCCAATTAATACACAAGGATCCAACCACGTTATGTTATGATTCTATGTAACAGCCCCCGAAGGGTGGTAAGCCCCCGAAGGGTGATATGCCCCCAAAGGGTGATAAGCCCCCAAAGGGTGATAAGCCCCCGAAGGGTGATAAGCCCCCGAAGGGTGGTACATAGTAGTCCCATAAATGGGATAAGGATTCAAAGAAGACTCTGTGATCATATGGGTATATGTCACAAGTGATCAAAGAACTAAAGAAGCATATGATACGCCATGTAAGTGAAATGCACAGAACATAGAGTACCCGATGCTCCCTGAAGGGATAACATCTCAAGAAGGGATCCATATAGTACTAATCCGTGTGACCAACGTGACAGTATCAAGTAAAGTAATTTAATACAGGAAATAATTCTAAGCAGGATATGAAATGATCAGAGAATGTACTCGCCTCGTATTTGAATATCTGAAGTAAATGTACTGTCCGAGATGAGATACCTGACTCCTAGTTAGAGCAACACAAGTCAAGATGTATACAAGGGATGATAATAGTAATCTACAATGCATCTGCATGCTGTCTAGGTCAAACTAGACTAAAGTCAACACTTGGTCAACTCTAGTCGACCACACTAGTCAAACTAGGTCAACCTAACCCAGACAAGTCTTACTAAGCCTAACCAAGGCTAGGCTAACAACCAAGCATACTCACAAGTCACAGAGAACACACATACCAATCCAAGGCTATACAAGCCACACAACCACACATCAAGGGCACATCATATTGAGCTATAATCAACATTGTATAATGAGAGAGAGAGGGTTGCATGGCATGGTGGTTTATATATGAAATCTGAATTTAACTAGCATTTCAATTTAAGGGTTATGGGTTGCATTATAAACAGACATTCAATTAGGCACTCTATATTAGGCTTACAATACTAGGCTATATACATTACACTCACATTACATAGGAAATACTATATTGATTTCAATTTACCCTTCCACTTTACTCTATCATTTACACATTCACACTGGTTTAGACATTTAGATATATACATATAGACATGCATACACACATTAGCTATATGTATTGTATGTACATAGAGAGGGGGTGACATCTCAATGCAATGTGAGTGGGTGTATGTATGTAAGGGAAATGAGTGTAGGCTAGTGTGTTCATGCACAAAACTTGTGTGTGTATAGGGTTAACAGTGTGTCATTTCCATATATGTGTGTGTGATGTTAGGTTATTACAATTTCAGTTAACATATCAACTATAGCTAGCAACAGTTCTCAAATTTTTGTGTGTAATGTCCTAGTGTAGCAGGATGTGTGTGTGTGCTACACATGAGAGTGTGTGCATATATGATAGGCTAGAGAACAGTGAACCATGGAAAACAGTGTATACATATAATGTGAAGCAGGAAAGGGAATTCAGTAAGCTAACAAGGCAATGTGGCATGGCAACTTGTGTGTGTGTGTGTGTTCAGTTAAAAGGTGTGTGACAATGAAGCATTGGTGTAGCAGGAAAAATTTATGAAAAGGAAATATGGAATAGTGTTTACATTAGGGTGTGTGTGTGATCATTCTCTTGAAATCCAGTGAGCACACCAAGCTGGAAATCAGTGAACCAATCAACCCAATGAAATCTGGAAAAGGGAAATCAGTGTTTATAAAGCAGTGGGGTGTACATGTGTGTTAGGCTTGAGAGTGACAGTCCAATAGGAAAGAACAGGGAATCAGTGTATACATTCAAATCAGTTAGAAGAAAGAAAAGGAAACAATCTCAGTTTTAGTTCCACATTTACATATAAACTAAAGTGAGCTATCCCATAAACTGGTGTAACTAACCACATAAAATGAACCATGTTATCTGAAATCTGCCATTAAGCCAACATCCTATATGCATACAGCTCATGCATTGTCTAATACTAGAATTAACTAACATTTCGAATTAAGGGGTTGAAGGTTAACATTACATTCATAGACATTCCACTATATTGAAAACTGAAATTGGCTTGGCAATAGGAAAAGGAAGATATATATGCTTATATGGACAGTTCACTGTTCGAACAACCTAAAATGAACTAACATTCAATCTAAATATCAGCTATGCATTGGTTCTATGTCTACATATAAAATCTAATATTGCATTTACAATATTTATACATTATGCATTCATATCTATCATTACATATTTACCTTGCATCTATATCTAGCATTCATTATATACTTTCATGCATGCATTGTATATCATTCTTTCATTCATGCATTTATGCATTGCTTACATATATTACATTAATTGCATTCCTACATGCTTGCATTCAACCATATATATACATTAATGTAAAGAGGATATATATCATATATATATCATTTCATTCATCTAACATATCATGCATTACATACTCTATATTCATTTAATATCCATACTACATAGGCTCATAGGTTACACAAAATGCATATATCGTATAGTCACTCTTTTACTTAAAACCAATACTGTACCAATTGGGAATTCACTAAATTCTAGGATTAAAGTATGTTGTAGTACTTCATGTTAGCTTTCCGAAACTTCAAACGGATCGCATTTTCGTGTCCAGAAGCTCCCGGAATCGCGAAAATACCGAAATGCGTTCGTCTTTCGTACAGCTAACACTCAAATAATTCTACAAAAAGTTACAGAAAGAATTTGGCTTATTAAAATATATATTTGGAAAGCTAACTTCGATACGGTTCTTTTAAAAAAACGGAAGGTAAATCGGAGTTTTAAGCTAAAAGTTATGATATTTCTAAGTTGCTATTGCTACTAAAAATGTGGATAAAATTTATGACGAATTTGGGTAGTTTGAGACAAAAGTACACAAGTATATAACATAATATATCAAGAACTCACTCTCTACACTAATATATATATATATATATATATATATATATATATGAGACACTATAGAACACATCTCCAATACAAAAATATGAGATTAAACATGTAATAATTTATTCATACATAACAACAACACATAGTGTGTCCAAATTTGAGGTTTTCCCACATGGACACAACCACAACACAAAGGACACTCCTATGACCTCCAAATGGACACGAAATGGACACAAATGGAGATACAACCATGGGGGTCATTCCTATGGGTTCAAAATAGACCTATATGCATGAGGAAATGAAAAGGAGAAGGGATTTATACCTCCCGGTAGATCGAATCGAAGAAAAGCCTTCCCGGAGCGACACCGACACGTAGAGATTCCAAAAGGACACGGACGAGCTCCGAATCCTCCCAAACTTGGGTAGCTTCCTCCTTGGCTAGAATGGAGAAGGAAAGAAGAAGATTTGGTGGCGAAATGGAAGGATTTGGTGTAGAAATTGCTAGGGATTGCTCTCTAGAAATTTGGGAAAGAACAAGAGAGAGAGTGTGGATGAGAATAATGAAATAAACTTGAGCCTATCCTCTTCCAAAGTGGCTGGCCATATGGGGCTATTTGTCCTATTATGGTAAGGTCCAAAATGCCCCCACTAACCTATTCTATTAGTATTAGGAAAGGGCTAATTGGTTGGGGCTAAATTAGTCATTCTAAAGTCTCTAATCACATTAACCTTATCCATAATAATTAGTCTAAACTCTAACTAAAATATTTCTATCATGTGGGCCATGGCTAACTAATGTGTGGGTCCACGAAAGTCAACACTACCCCCGGGTCCCCGTTTCAAGTCGGATTGAGCTGAAATTCGAACCCGACTCAAATAACCCCAAAACAATATCATAAATAATAAAATAAATTTTAAAAATATTTTAAAAAATACAAAATGATAAAAATACCCATGTTCCTGAAAATTGGGGGTGACAAATTTCTCGAAATTAAAACCAAACAATAGTAAAATGTCAAAATCACAAGTCATAATTTTAAATAGTTTAAAAATGATTAAAAATCACCAAAAATTATAATATGAAATAATTATCAATAAATAATGATTATAATTATAAAATTTCAAAATTACCCTCATCTGGAAAACTGGGTGTTACAATCCTACCCACCTTATAAAAATTTCGTCCTCGAAATTAAGATGATCGCACCCCCTTCTAGGTCAAACATAATCAAGGGTCAATCACTAGTCAATTTCTCAACATCCAAGTACTTGGTCATCAACTGGTCAACTTCTTAGGGTTTTACCTATGCTAGCTATTTAGGTGTTGGCAACTAGAATTTAGCAAAAGAGAAACTCTATAATAGACTAGCTCTTAACTTCCCAATCCTATCAAGTCACCTATAACTAAATACCTACAAGCTAAGCACATGAATACCAAATACCACACACACACATATATATATATATATATATATATATATATATATATATATATATATATATATATATATATATATATATATATATATATATATAAAATATATATATATATATATATATATATATATATATATATATATATATATATATATATATATATGCTCAAGAACAACAACCCATCACATATATCCTAAGTATATCATCTATATATATACATGACTGATCAACCAAGGGTTAAGGCAGACTAAACTTATAAGGGTCTGAAACAATGCTTAGAACTAGGCTAAGGATGAATGGTCTGAATCAAGGGGACATGGTATCTAGTGAAGGGTCTGCACACTGCCTATAAAGGTGATCAACACAAGGAACTCAACACGAAAAGAACTTAACTAAAATGGAAAACTGAACCAAGTATAGGCTAAACAACATGTTTATAACCCTATACAACAATGGCCTATAGATACCAACTAACCTATATCCCATATGCCAATATCATCTGCAATCTATCTATGCAAATAGACCTCTCGGTCTTAGGTGAAACTACAACTATACTCAAAGGCAGGCTCTGGTCATGGGTGTCTCACTGGAAAAGGTAAGAGAAAGTAGTAATAATCATCAAGGCTGTAAGGCATACTAACATCCTATGTGTAACTGGTTGGTATTATAGATAACAGGAGAATTATCTGCAATGGGTTACTATTCTAACACCAATGCTAACTATCACCTCTAGGGTACAGACACTCTACAAGTCATCATACCATTATACTATGAAGGAACTACCTATGAATAAGCTCTACAAAACTAAATATCCCTACTCCTAAGTCATTTATAACAATCAAAAGGGTATGATGTTTAAACCTTCTCAAGATACAATCTGTTAATCATATGCGTCTGTCCAAAATCATGTTGTCTAGAATCTTCATCATGCTAGTGAGCAAGGCTACAATAATCACAGAGTCATTGACTAAGGTACGTACCTCTAGGTTCATGGTATTTAAAATTTTTGTACTGCCGCATGCGACGGCGAAAACCTTAAATTCCTATACCCGAGAATACATCCAAAATCTGACTACATGTCCTCACTATGCCAACTAACACGACTATCGAGGATTATAGATCCCATGATTTAGGCGACCTAGCCCATATGATTTTCTCAGAAGAAAAAACAAACACAACAAAAGAGTAACATGACAAAATTAATCAATCAACAAGGAACAGATGGAATCGGATTTCAAAGAAATTATAAAAGACAATTGCGGGAATGGAATTGAGAAGAACGGAACTTGCAGCAAGATCTCCAACGGTCTATGCATCCTTGACTGTCCTGACGATAGCTCGCCCTGCTGGTTTCCTCCAGCCTGATACTGATACTGCACAAATCTCTGCTGCTGATGCTGCATGAATCGCTGCTACTGAGAGAAACCAAAAATGAAGGAAAAAGTCTCTGTATAGACGGAGGTGTACCTCCAATATAGCAGAAACGCCAACCTGAGTCGACACAACAGAAGCTGCGGTCTCGAGGCCCTGATGAACAAGACGAGAGGTGGCCAGCCTCTCGATAGTATCCCTCGAACCGAAGCGATAAGATCGTGTCTTCATAACCATCATGAAGACAGATCAAAATAAGAAGCAATTTCTGAGAATGAAGCGAAAATTCAAAGGAGAACAATTTATATTCAAGGGAAGTCAATAAGCAACAATTTTAGACAAAAGGAATCGGATTAAGAGTTTTTCCTAATGTGATTGAGTACCTCCAAAAATATCCTAATCCTACTGCAGGCTGTAGTGATACTCTAGTTCGAATACCACTACATAAACTCGACCTGCATGGGCCACCACTAAAAACGTGTCACGACCCGCACCCACTGTGAGGGTACGAGAACGTTACAGCGCCCAGCCTACGCCGCAGTGTCGGCGGTAGAACGCTGTTCTAGGTCATGAACTATAACTAACATAATATGAATACTCTCCATAAGGAGGCCAATATAAAGGTATAACTCAATCACAATCTATAGATAGAATATGGCACGATGAAAAGGATAAAGAAATCCTCAACTGAGGTACAACAAAAATGAAATAACAAGTCTCACCAACTACCAGTCTCAACATCTAAAATATACTACTCTGAAAATAAAGACAACAGCTAAAACATGGAAAGAAATAGTCTAAGCTATCTACACTAAGCAAGGGTATCATCCTCAGCAGCTACCTGAACCTCCCCAGGGGTCCAGGTCGCGAGTGTCATCTAGACAAGCTCCAAGTAAGGGGTGCAGGGTTTCTCATCATCCTCTGTAAAATTTTCAACAGGTCCAGTCAGGACGGAAGCGAGCACAATACATCTCAACAGTTCATAGCAGGTGAGAAAATATAATCATGCAGTAAAGTAAGATATAGATACTGAAGGAAATACAGTATGTAAACAGAGAGAGAACTGTAATATAAATATCTACTATAAGTAGAGAGCTACCAGTGACTAGTGATTTAGAGTACAAAGTCGACATGTGAACGGCTTGATTTGCACATGGCTATACTAAAGAGACGTACATGGCTATTCTACTTTGAAATTGTTCACATGGCTATTTATACTCCCCCATACCCCCAATTAATACACAAGGATCCAACCAGGTTATGTTATGATTCTATGTAACAGCCCCCAAAGGGTGGTAAGCCCCCGAAGGGTGATATGCCTCTAAAGGATGATAAGCCCCCAAAGGATAATAAGTCCCCGAAGGGTGATAAGCCCCCGAAGGGTGGTACATAGTAGTCCCATAAATGGGATAAGGATTCAAAGAAGACTCTGTGATCATATGGGTATATGTCACAAGTGATCAAAGAACCAAAGAAGCATATGATATGCCATGTAAGTGAAACGCACAGAACATAGAGTACCCGATGCTCCCTGAAGGGATAACATCTCAAGAAGGGATCCATATAGTACTAATCCGTGTGACCAACGTGACAGTATCAAGTAAAGTAATTTAATGCAGGAAATAATTCTAAGCAGGATATGAAATGATCAGAGAAAGTACTCGCCTCGTATCTGAATGTCTGAAGTAAATGTACTGTCCGAGATGAGATACCTGACTCCTAGTTAGAGCAACACAAGTCAAGATGTATACAGGGGATGATAATAGTAATCTACAATGCATCTGCATGCTGTCTAGGTCAAACTAGACTAAAGTCAACACTTGGTCAACTCTAGTCGACCACACTACTCAAACTAGGTCAACCTAACCCAGACAAGTCTTACTAAGCCTAACCAAGGCTAGGCTAACAACCAAGCATACTCACAAGACACAGAGAACACACATACCAATCCAAGGCTATACAAGCCACACAACCACACATCAAGGGCACATCATATTGAGCTATAATCAACATTGTATAATGAGAGAGAGAGGGTTGCATGGCATGGTGGTTTATATATGAAATTTGAATTTAACTAGCATTTCAATTTAAGGGTTATGGGTTGCATTAAAAACAGACATTCAATTAGGCACTCTATATTAGGCTTACAATACTAGGCTATATACATTACACTCACATTACATAGGAAATACGATATTGATTTCAATTTACCCTTCCACTTTACTCTATCATTTACACGTTCACATTGGTTTAGACATTTAGATATATACATATAGACATGCATACACACATTAGCTAAATGTATTGTATGTACATAGAGAGGGGGTGACATCTCAATGCAATGTGAGTGGGTGTATGTGTGTAAGGGAAATGAGTGTAGGCTAGTGTGTTCATGCACAAAACTTGTGTGTGTATAGGGTTAACAGTGTGTCATTTCCATATATGTGTGTGTGATGTTAGGTTATTATAATTTCAGTTAACATATCAACTATAGCTAGCAACAGTTCTCAGATTTTTGTGTGTAATATCCTAGTGTAGCAGGAAATTCATATGTGTGTGTGTGTGTGTGCTACACATGAGAGTGTGTGCATATGTGATAGGCTAGAGAACAGTGAACCATGGAAAACAGTGTATACATATAATGTGAAGCAGGAAAGGGAATTCAGTAAGCTAACAAGGCAATGTGGCATGGCAACTTGTGTGTGTGTGTGTGTTCAGTTAAAAGGTGTGTGACAATGAAGCATTGGTGTAGCAGGAAAAATTTGTGAAAATGAAATATGGAATAGTGTTTACATTAGGGTGTGTGTGTGATCATTCTCTTGAAATCCAGTGAGCACACCAAGCTGGAAATCAGTGAACCAATCAACCCAATGAAATCTGGAAAAGGGAAATCAGTGTATACAAAGCAGTGGGGTGTACATGTGTGTTAGGCTTGAGAGTGACAGTCCAATAGGAAAGAACAGGGAATCAGTGTATACATTCAAATCAGTTAGAAGAAAGAAAAGGAAACAATCTCAGTTTTAGTTCCACATTTATATATAAACTAAAGTGAGCTATCCCATAAACTGGTGTAACTAACCACATAAAATGAACCATGTTATCTGAAATCTGCCATTAAGCCAACATCCCATATGCATACAGCTCATGCATTATCTAATACTGGAATTAACTAACATTTCGAATTAAGGGGTTGAAGGTTAACATTACATTCATAGACATTCCACTATATTGAAAACTAAAATTGGCTTGGCAATAGAAAAAAGAAGGTATATATGCTTACATGGACAGTTCAGTGTTCGAACAACCTAAAATGAACTAACATTCAATCTAAATATCAGCTATGCATTGGTTCTATGTCTACATATGAAATCTGATATTGCATTTACAATATTTATACATTATGCATTCATATCTATCATTACATATATACCTTGCATTTATATCTAGCATTCATTATATACTTTCATGCATGCATTGTATATCATTCTTTCATTTATGCATTTATGCATTGCTTACATATATTACATTAATTGCATTCCTACATGCTTGCATTCAACCATATATATACATTAATGTAAAGAGGATATATATCATATATATACCATTTCATTCATCTAACATATCATGCATTACATACTCTATATTCATTTAATATCCATACTACATAGGCTCATAGGTTACACAAAATGCATATATCGTATAGTCACTCTTTTACTTAAAACCAATACTGTACCAATTGAGAATTCACTAAATTCTAGGATTAAAGTATGTTGTAGTACTTCATGTTAGCTTTCCGAAACTTCAAACGGATCGCATTTTCGTGTCCGGAAGCTTCCGGAATCGCGAAAATACCAAAACGCGTTCGTCTTTCGTACAGCTAACACTCAAATAATTCTACAGAAAGTTACAGAAGGAATTTGGCTTATTAAAATATATATTTGGAAAGCTAACTTCGATACGGTTCTTTTAAAAAAACGAAAGATAAATCGGAGTTTTAAGCTAAAAGTTATGATATTTCTAAGTTGCTATTGCTACTAAAAACGTGAATAAAATTATGACGAATTTGGGTAGTTTGAGACAAAAGAACACAAGTATATAACATAATATATCAAGAACTCACTCTCTACACTAATATATATATGAGACACTATAGAACACATCTCCAATACAAAAATATGAGATTAAACATGTAATTATTTATTTATACATAACAACAACACATAGTGTGTCCAAATTTGGGGTTTTCCCACATGGACACAACCACAACACAAAGGACACTCCTATGACCTCCAAATGGACACGAAATGGACACAAATGGAGATACAACCATGGGGGTCATTCCTATGGGTTCAAAATAGACCTATATGCATGAGAAAATGAAAAGGAGAAGGGATTTATACCTCCCGGTAGATCGAATCGAAGAAAAGCCTTCCCGGAGCGACACCGACACGTAGAGACTCCAAAAGGACACGGACGAGCTCCGAATCCTCCCAAACTTGGGTAGCTTCCTCCTTGGCTAGAATGGAGAAGGAAAGAAGAAGATTTGGTGGCGAAATGGAAGGATTTGGTGGAGAAATTGCTAGGGATTGCTCTCTAGAAATTTGGGGAAGAACAAGAGAGAGAATGTGGATGAGAATAATGAAATGAACTTGAGCCTATCCTCTCCCAAAGTGGCTGGCCATATGGGGCTATTTGTCCTATTATGGTAAGGTCCAAAATGCCCCCCACTAACCTATTCTATTAGTATTAGGAAAGGGCTAATTGGTTGGGGCTAAATTAGTCATTCTAAAGTCTCTAATCACACTAACCTTATCCATAATAATTAGTCTAACCTCTAACTAAAATATTTCTATCATGTGGGCCATGGCTAACTAATGTGTGGGTCCACTAAATTCAACACTACCCCAGGGTCCCCGTTTCAAGTCGGATTGAGCTAAAATTCGAACCCGACTCAAATACCCCCAAAACAATATCATAAATAATAAAATAAATTTCAAAAATATTTCAAAAATACAAAATGATAAAAATAGTCCTGTTCCTGAAAACTGGGGGTGACAAATTCCTCGAAATTAAAACCAAACAATAGTAAAATGTCAAAATCACAAGTCATAATTTTAAATAGTTTAAAAATGATTAAAAATCACCAAAAATCATAATATGAAATAATTATCAATAAATAATGATTATAATTATAAAATTTCAAAATTATCCTCATCTGGAAAACTGGGTGTTACAGGGATACCTATATGAGGAAGAACTAGGCTCTAATGACCTATATTATAATTGCTACATTGAGTTTTATGTCCAATTTGGGAAAATTCTGAAATTGGTGCACCAAGTATTTGTCATTTGGTAATTTAGATCTATCTAGACTTATTTTTGTTGTGTGTGGCTAGATATGTGTCCATAATTGGATACGAGTAGGCCGTATCATGGCATAATAGAGTTATTTTGGGGGGTTTCTCTTTCGTCACTTGTGCCACACAAACCAAATTCTTCATGACATATTGTATTAGCTAGGTATTATTCTAATTAAGCTCTAATTATTATTTTAGACATGCTCATGTGATTTGGATAGAGTCGGACAATGTTTGGTGTAGGTATCTTGGACGTATCACAAGAGTATCGTAGAATGGTGCGATACTAGTGTGGTGCACATCAAGTGTTTGGTATTATGCATATAAATAGGTATGTACATTGTAGGTACTTATATATATTCATAAATATTAGATTCATACATGTGTATAACTTGGTAATTATAAATATCACTAATACATAGGTGTACCTATATCTAAATGGGTATATGTGAGTGCGAGTATGGGTACTTAGGATAGATGTAGGATGTGCCAGTAGCTATCAGTCATGGGAT
Organism: Iris pallida; assembly: GCA_029216955.1. NCBI lineage: Eukaryota > Viridiplantae > Streptophyta > Magnoliopsida > Asparagales > Iridaceae > Iris > Iris pallida. The sequence goes on from JANAVB010009592.1 coordinate 3,732,018, forward strand.
TTTGTATATAATTATGTGTATAAATATGGCTAGGTGTCAGTGATACTTATGGGTATGTATAGGTGTAGGAGAGAGTGACAGTGAAAAATTATCCATGTGTGTAGTACGCAGTGGTGTAAGTTTGGCCTAGAGTGTGTGTGGAGGTAAGTTGTAAAAAGAGGAGGATTAATGTATAGCAGTAAGAGCAGTAGTTGCTGCATTTTAGCAAGGCAGCAGCATGCAAATTGTACTGTTTGGCCTTGCATTGCTGCTTGCCAAGTAGCAGTAGCAATTTCAGTAACAACTGCAGCAAACTGCTTGTCAAGTAGCACAGCAGTAGTAGCAACAGTCACCCTATTGCCTTGTTAAGCTTTGGAGCAGAAGTAGAAGTGGGCTAGCAGCAGTGCTTTGCAGCATTGCTAGCACAGATAGAGTATAAATATTAGCAGTAAACTACATGTTACTGCAGTAAGGTGTAAAACAATGAAATAGTAGCAGCACATAACTGCAACTAGACTGCAGATGCAGTCAATATGGGCAGGTTTTAGAGACCTATATATAGTCCAAATGCAGTAGTAGCAGCTGCAGTATGTAGGCTATTAACTGTAAAATACAGTGATGTGGGGTTGGGTCTGTATATATCTTTGGTTGGGTACCAATTTGTGCTGACACTTGTGCATAGATGATGTTAGTAATCCATGTTAGTTATTATGATGCACTAGTGGGATATGGTATGATAGATTAGGGAGTAGGTTTGAGGTGGCATATAAAGGGGTAATATCCATACACACACACACACACACACACACACACACACACACACACACATAGTAAATAGGTAATTGGTATACGGCTTATGTATGTGTATGGAAGGTATATGTAATGCATATGGTAGGAGGATATGTATAGGTAGGTAATTGGGATACATGAGTGTCACGTCCCGCTCCCGAATAATCGGGTACGGACCGATGCATGCCCGGCCTACACTGTCGTTGACAGCGGTAGTGAGCCGTCTAGTCAACCATAACAAGAATAATCTCATCACAGCATCTAATCTCAGAATCTACTCTAGTCATCACAGATCACTATAAAATTATTACAAGCTTATACATGAATGACCGGGTACAAAGTCGGTAAAAGATAAATGCTACAACAATAACATATAATCAAATACACTCAATCAATCTCCTATACATGAAACTAGATATCTCAATGTCAAGTGAGCTCCAATGCCAGCCATGATAATCTAAAGATCCAGCTCACCTATAATCAACGATCCAGTCAGGAAAAGAGCAAAGCATAATGTAACTCAATAAAACTCACTGTGGAAGATCAATGGAACAGTATAGCAAATAGAACTGAAAGACAGAGAAGCAATATGAATATAAAGTGTGCACTAGCTATGTGTACATGTGCAATTGGACATTATCAACATGTGGGGACTAATATGTAATCAGACATATAGAATATGCTATCAGTTAATCAATAATCAGGCATGTCTGACGATAATGCTATCAGTCACGCAATAATCAGGCATGTCTGACGACAGTGCTATCAGTCACGCATGTAATGGACATCAGACATACTGAGTATGCTATCAGACAATATTTGTCCAATATTAGTCAATCACATGTCTTAGAACGTCCCCCACCCGACACGAAAAATAATGCAAGCAAGTAAAACAGGAACATGTGCAATAAATGACACGATGACAGAGTAAGTACAATGCATGCAATGATGGTAATACTGAGTACATGTACTTGCCTTGATTCTAGTTTGTGTCCAAGTCTTCTAGATCACCTAGAAATAGGAAATAATATTTAGAGATTAGCTAAATAGTGTAATACCCAGTTTTCTAAATAAGGGTAATTTTGAAATTTTGTGATTTTAATTATTTATTTATGATATTTAAATCGTAATATGATTTTTGGTGATTTTTAATCATTTTAAGACTATTTAAAAACTATGAATTGTGATTTTGATGTGCTGCTAGTGAAACCCTAGAGACTGTCTGACCTAGAGCCTAACCATGTGATTGGGATATTTATTTATCATTTTTAGCCTAGGGATAATTTGGTCATTTTGACTTATTGGAATTATTTGATTAATTATTGGATTGGTGGTTGTTAATTTTGACTTTTACTAGTTGCGACTTAAGAGACTAACCTAGATGTTGACTCTAGCTATGGTGACTTGAATAGCATGGTGGGACCCTAGTCTAACTTAAGCCAACCCAAGTTAAGTCATTTAGAATCAAGTTTCATATAGGAGAATAAATGATTAGGTTCATGGACTTTTGACTTAAGGAGTGATTTCCTTTACCATTGAAACTTGGCCCATGCCCATTAGTCATGACCCTAACCCTAATTTTATCCTTATTTGGCTAGCCACATAGGGATCCCCACCCTATATAATATCTCTTCCTATTGTTCTTGCCTCTTTTGTATCAAATCAACTTTTGGAAAAGGAAATGTATTATCATTCTTCCCCAATCCATAACTATTCTATTTTAATTCCTTTTTGACTATAGCTTCTTGCATTAGAGTCTAATCCTACTCTATTTTCTGTTCATGGAGAGAAATCTTAGCTTTTGAACAATTTGGAGCTTTTGGCTAGCAAGGGAAATCATTCTATTTGGGGCTTTTTCTTGTCATTGATACACTATAGGTAAACCCCCTAAATTATGTTTTAATTCAGATTTCCTTGTATGGGTGTGTAGATCTAGGTGTCCTCTAGCTGTTCCTCAAGTTTGGTAGGAAACCGTATCCATTTCGTGTCTGTATCGGACACGTATCAATGTGTCTATGTATGTGTTTGTTGAAATGCCACGAAGAACTTTTTATTCATATTTTTGAAAACTATTTAAACAAAATGTAGATCTATATGTGTGTTTTCATTCCCCTAGGTCTGAACACGAATTCGTGTCGTTTTTATGTCAGAAACAGGCACGGACATGCTGCACGACACGAGTGTGCGCTGTCCTGCTACCTGACGCTTTTCGTGGACACGACACAGCTCGAGACACCATAAAACTTGGTGGACATATGGGGGCAATGTCTGTAAATGTGCCCCCCAAGTTTTGTGGACTCTCGTGTCGTGTCGGACACGAAATCTATCGTGCACTGGTTTTGTACTGCACGCGTACGGGCTGAAACTGGGTTCTGATACGGACCTCGTGTCTATCCTAGAAACGTCGTGGTCCTGTGTCAGGCCCCTAGACACGAAGAACTATCCTTGGCGAACATGTGTGCA
>JANAVB010009592.1:3740248-3745248 GCA_029216955.1 Iris pallida
AGAGGGCGCTCAACTAGATACATAATCAGGAAAAGAGTCTACTCAGAAACTTAGTTTGTTCAGATTAGATTTCGCTCTTATAAAACTCATGCACAAAAACTCATAGTTTACTCGCAGGGTTTCAAACACAGGTTAAATTTAACTAATGACATCACCGTCCCGTTTAAATTTGGACTAAAATAACGCATTATTCTAAAATCTGTATCGGTGATCGATCTCCCATTTAAATTTTCACTTTGGACAAGATTCCGACTGAATCAGAAACACGTCAATCAAAACAGGTACATGTTGCATCAAAATTAATAAATACTTGGACTAATAACGCAGAAAGCACAGAGTAAAATGTCAAATCAATGAGAATCAAACATTAGAACATGTACGTTTCGGAGATCACTGACATCAAAAAGCTTTTATAACGATAAAGTGTATTTTAACCCAAACAATCTGGTAAACAATATACTTACAGACTCACTGGCATAAACAGGAACCATGAGTGGAACACCAATTATCCATTTTTGTTCCTGAAAAGAATTAACTTCAGGTCAAAATACTGTCAGACTTTAATTTAATGTTATTTTCATAATGTCTCTAAACCTTCTCTACTCACATTAGTTTTAGGACTCACTGTAACATTAACACAGTGATGAATCAGTGCATGAACATGGACTTCAAGAGGAACCATAAAGAAAATTACTTTATCTTTGAAGACTTAAACTCTTATAGTAACATATAAAACTTGTACAATGCATTTGGTAAATAGCATAATTTGCACTATCTGTCGATACCGAACCGATACGGCCGATACCGATACAGTTTGCAATGTCCCGGTCCGATACCCGTAAAGTTTATCAATACGTACATGTATGTGTATAAGCATACTCTATATTAACTTCATTCACAAGGTTGGGTTTCTTTTCTCTGTATCATCACTAGGTATCTGCCAATAGCAAAAAAAAAAACACCATATCTGCCACATTTTTTGACATGCTCACCAGCTCTCTATGATTGTATCCAGAATCTATAGCATTTGCTTGTGCGTTATCATATGGAAATTTGCATAAAACACCATATAGTATATATATATATATATATATATATATATATATATATATATATATATATATATCAGTGTATATAGGATTTCTATATATCAGGGTATATAGATACATGTATCAGTATTTAGAGAGGGTAGGCTTGAGTATGCATTCTTGTGTGAATCATGGCAATGTAACATTTGTCAATACCCTATTTGTTATCAGTTATATGGAGAAGAGGAAGAAATGGGATCGGGATATGAGGAGTACTCTAGTAGCTAACTGTAATGTTAAGGGGGAAGGTAGTACATATGATTATAGCATGCATGAAGAGGGGTAAAATGAAGTGCCTAACAGTCAACTATTAACTGTGGAGGTTATTGAGTGTGAGGGCCATATAGCCTGTGTGTTGAACAAGTACCAAGGTAGGGGGATTCCATGAATACAGTGGCAGGGGGCATAGCCCTACTGCAGCAGAATTAGTTGGCTGGACCAATAGGCCATCTTCAGGGCATGGGGCTCGAGTACAGGAAAGGGGGAAACTCTCCTCCTTAACCAAATGCAGGTAGCAGCATTTTAGATGATCAATTATCTGATTAAATAGTGTATCAGTCATCATGAGTATGAATCAGTCACTTGATTCATTGTATCAGTATTTCCTCTCCCATTTGCATCAGTCCTATAATTGGATATGTATCAGTCCATACCCTTGCATATAGTTCACTATTGGACAGGTTAGAGGGGAGGGGGTAGCCTGTATAGGTACTGCCAAGTGGCAGGTATGTGTGGGGTTGGTCCTGCAACAGGTGCAGGAAACCTGGGAGTCATCTCCCTTGGCAGGACAGGCCTATATGCCTCTATTTTTTGGTCCAAATTGTAGTATCAAGAACTAGGAATATGGATAAAGACCGTGTGCCTATGGTTGGACTAGTACAAGCAGTTGGCTCCCTGCTGTGCACACAACACTAGGCAGAGTGAGAAGGGGGGTCGACTGCTCAGGTAGGTCTTAGTAAGTGTTTATGTATATAGCAAGTACATATAGTGGTGTTTGGGAGGTTATGTGTTTATGGGACTGACCAATGTAAATATGTGTCTTGTTTGCGTTCGTGCCCATAGAATGTATGTGAATTGTGTCTTAATGCATGTGTAGTGTGCTGTAGTAGAAGCTATGAAGGGGCTGTTTGGTCTTGGACTTGGGAGGCCACATCAGTGAAGGAGACAGGCCCTGCCTTGGGCCTACAGGTAGATAGAAGGGGATGACATGAAGAGCATAATAGTGATAAAAATGTAGATTTGGGTGTGAAGGAGGCTACAATTGTATATCTTTAACTGATATGAAGGGATATGTAGTGGGGGTATATAATAGCAGCAGTTGGAAGGAGGATTGGTGAACAGTCATTGACAGAGTGTCTTGAGTATCTAAGTGTGGTGAGTGTGTGTGTCTATTTGAATATGTGTCATAGAGTGGAGTGTTCGTTGAATAGGTAAGAGGGGTATAGCAGTAAAGGTAAGAGAAGAAGCAGGTATAGGTACAGGTAAGATAAGTGTATTTAGGATTTGCATTTGCTTGTACGTTATGGTCCATTCCTGTTGACACTCAGATGTTTATAAAGCTATTCTAACTGGAGTATGCAAAAAAAGAAGACTAGAAATATACCATTATCTGTACAGAAGAGTAACTTCTTAAGTTAGAAACTCTAGTGTGAGTTAAGAAATATACCATTATCTGTATAGAAGACTAGAAATATACCATTATCAAGTGTGAATTAAGGAAAGTTACTTCCAACATAGCTTTGGTTCCCATCCCACAGAAGTAACTTCTTAAGTTAAGAAACTCTAGGGCCACCAATTCTAGGCTAGAAAAAAACAGGACCAACATGGATGATATCTAGAATGACAGTCTGTACAATTAGTTAATAACCTAGAAAGTATCTCCATGGTCGTTTGCAAGTAAGGAGACTCACATCATACTCTGCAGGATTCTGCATATTTGATAGCATTTCCGGGGCAATTGCCATGCTATTGTCATTTCCAGAGAACATATATCCTGGGGGAGCATATCAGATAACATGGTCAACTGAGGGACCTCTGGCCACTCTCTGAAGGTGCAAAAACTGAATTTAGGACATGCTCGAGGTTTTCTAACCTGCAATACAAAGCCAAATTAGGATATATAGAAGAAATAAGAGAAAATTATGAAGTTAAAAAATGTAAGCATTAATATAACCTTTTTCCTCCTCTTTTATCCGGGCTTGGGACCGGCAATGCAAAGATAAGTAATGCATTGGCAGAGTTAAAAAGTTTTTTTATATCCATAATAACAAAGATGACAAACTCAAGTGCAGACATGATTAGAACATCCAAAAGCATCACATATAATTGGTAAACATAATCAAAATACTTGTTTAACATAATCAAAAGACATGATTAGAACCTCCAAAAGCATCACATATAGCTAAATAAAACCAACAAAAGTCAACCATGTTTAACAAGTTTCAGTTCATAGCATACCTATAAAAGAGAACTAGTACTTAAAGTAAGATAGAGATCATCAAACATACTCCAACCAACAATCTAGCCAAATTAGAAATCCCTTCGACGAAGCCGGCAAAAGTATGATTTCCCCCTTGCGGAGGGTCGAATAAAGGAGCATCGGGATCAATCACTTCTTCAACATAAACTTTTTTCTCTTACTTTGTGTATCTGAAATATCCTAGGTGTACTCGGTTTCCCTTGTGTGAGTGCTTGTGTAGCTAAGCCTTTACAAGGGTGCAAGTAGAAAATACACCTACAGAAAAATAAAATAAATATTAATCTCATTACCAAAATAACTGGAGACTACCAATTGTGACAAAATAAATAGTGTGTATACAGGAATTCCAAGTGCCCAAAAAATAGCAGCAATCTTCATGCATATTACTGAATTAACTTTACAAGATAAAAGTTAGCTAGAGAGATCCTAAGGATTCTGAACATCTGAGAAACAAACATTACTTGAACAAATTATATGTTCTATAATTTTGATCCAGAAGCCTTATTTGACAAGCTAGAAGTTAGCTAGAGAGATCCTAAGGATAACAACGTATCTTACGATATGTGATTCATGATTCGATAATCAAGTGAATCGATATATGAAATGCAGATCAATTTGACATGCCAGTTTGAAGATTCAAACGCCTTGTGGAATGCCCGCCATCGAATATTCCAGAAATGGCCATTTGTTTGCAAACACCCACTAGGTGAATTGTAAAGCAAACTAAACGCCTGAGAGTGCAATAATGTTCGGAACCTAGGTTATAAAGTGCAAACATATCCATGCTTCATGACATAAACCCTTTTACACGAGCTACAAAATGGGCTTCGTTCATTTGGACAGGCAAATCCTTAGCTAGTTGAATATGTAGGAAACAGCCTGATTCAATATACATACCTGCAACAAAATAGACGTTGACATTTCCATAAACTAAAATTCTGCAGTTTTAAAATCTGGGTACAAACGCTTCTTCTTATGCACATAGAGTTAGACTTGAATCCTTGTAGGTTTGACACATTCTATCCATGTGAACTCAATGATGAGTCATTCAAATATAAACCTGCTCCAACTTAGGGTTGTGCAATCCATTTCCGAATTTTCACAGGTTGAATCTAGGTGGCACCAATGGACAAGGATGGTGTTGATCTAAAAGGTCGAATTCTATATCCTGGTTTACAGGATCCTTTGCCGAAGTGGGGTGGAACTGGCCTTGCCCTGAAGCTTACCCTAATCCACAACCTCATCAGACATTTGACAAAACCCTAATCCTAGAAAAAAGGACCAAGAGGGATTCTAGCAGTGAATGAGCGTAAGGTTTTATCACTCAGTCTCATACATATATGCATCAGTCATCATATCAGATTTTAGCCAACCAGACCCAAATTTGCATAGAAGTGTCAGTATGGCCAAAACTCATTAAAATCCTCATTGAA